>APFE030606926.1:94586-138468 GCA_000404065.3 Pinus taeda
TTTTAATATATTTTTTGTATTTGATTTTTTTTGTCATGTTTTTATTATTATTTTTTTTTTATGTTTTATTACTAACATGAAAATAACCAACATTTAAAAAAAATCATCCACACTTAATTCATTAGAAAATTTGAAGTGTAAAAACTAGGCCCTCTAAACAAAAAAGATTGATGCTCATCAACACTTTTGAAAATCAAGATGAAAATCACTAACAAAAAAAAAATTATTCACACTTGATACATAAAAAAATTTGAAGTGTCAAAAATAAGCTCTCTGAAAAAATGTGTTGATGTTGCATCAACACTTTTCAAAATCAGCATGAAAATCACTAACATTCAAAAAAAAGTGTTGATGTTGCATCAACACTTTTCAAAATCAGCATGAAAATCACTAACATCGAAAAAAAAATGTTCATACTTGATACATAAGAAAATTTAAAGAGCCAAAAATATGCTAAAAAAAAGTGTATTTTGGCATCACCACTTTTCAAAATCGAGTGATTTTGTGCTACCTCAAAAAACGGGTACCAGTTCACTTTCTCGTTTGATCAGTAACTATGTTTAAAGGGTAAAGAGAACATCCATGCTGAAGTCCTCTACCCTCTTTGAAGAAGTTCGATGGGTATCCATTGATCAAGACAACATAACAAACAAAGAAAATAGACGCCATAATCCATTCCACATTATGTACATGTAAACCAATCTTGATTAGAATGACTTGGATGTAGGACCAGTCCACACAGTCATATGACCTTCTGTAAATCCACTTGTATAACAATAACATCCTTTTTTTGGTATGTATAGTATGGATGAATTCCGTTGTTATAGCAATGGCATCGTGTATCAGATGATGGTCCAAAAGCCTAAACTGTTACTGTGAGATGCATAAAGATTGGAATTGTGTAATTCTTCTCGCGATCACCTTAGATATCATCTTGTATGTGATGTTGTAGAGAGAGATTGGCCTAGAGTCCTGGAATGTGTGTGGAGCGGAAGATCTCAGAATCAGAGCTAAGAAATTCCAATTTATAGCTTCGACAATATGTCCATGTGTTCTAGACTCCAATAATCTCTAATAGAATTTATCCCATACATTCAAACAAATGTATAAAAAACTCAGTCTAGCCATCAGGGCCCGGACATTTGTCTTTAGCAAAAGATTTAAGTACCTGTAGTATTTCTTCCAATTGCACTAGGTGAAATAATACTTCATTGGTTGCCTCATCAAACATAACAGGGTAGAGATCCAAGGCCCAAAATTGGTCCATATAAGCCACACCTGGCCTGGGTTTATAAAAATCCCCAAAATATGATACGACCTCTTTTTAGATCTCTGGGGTAGTTTGCAACAACACCCCATTTGAATTTTCAATATGCCAAATCATATTAATGTGCTTTCTCTAGTTTGCATAATGATGAAAAAAATGATTGTTATGATATCCTTCCCTTAACCAAATAACTTTGCTTTTGAGCCTCTAAGTGGCTCCTTGAATCTAAAGTATCTGATTCTTTCTTCCCTCCAAGGCTTTCAAATGTTCAAGGTCATGTGGAGTAGGATTCGTCCTTTCCATGGACAGGACAAGATGGGATGTTTCCTTGATTATCTGCTACAATTCCATACTCATATTTTTCTTTTTCTTTCTCTCCCATATCGTAACCCTGATTTTCAATAAATTTAGCTTCTTAGTGATCGTGTGCATGGTAGAGGTTCCCAACTCCCACTCCATCGAGGCCCATGTAGATGTGACCAATTCATAAAATATTTATCTTCCAACCGTACCCTATTAAATTTTAAGGGAAGCCCCAAGCGAATGTTTTCTCATCGCCATTGTAGAATGATGGGAAGATTATAAGAGAGATATGTTCTGTATACCGAGGATTTCATATTTCCCAGAGCTTCCACCAGATTCTCATATACCAGGAATCGATCTAAGCACTTCCTAATATGTTCCTCATCAATCCCGTGATTATTCCAAGTGGGAGAAAGAGGGAAAGGACAAATATCTACAAGGTGATGATCTGCAAAAAGAGTGTACAATTAGTTAGCAAATGGATCCAATTGACAGTGTGTACCCCAACATTCCTATGCCTATAATGTAATATTATAGCCACCCGCAATTATAAGGCCACCAGTCTTAAGGATGTTGCATGACTCCATATGATTCCAAAATACAGTGCAATCTCTACAAGGAGCATATAAGTTGAGCAAATGTGTGCGACTTGGATTTCAGCGAAAGTGACTAGTTAAAAGAATACCAACAAAGAGATGGAAAGCACAAAAAAATTTCCAGCTGGGATCCCATAATGAAACAAATCCACGAGACATGCCAATAGAGCTCCTCCCATTATGTGCCAATTAGGGAAAATAGAGTGAAAGTATGAGATAGCATGAGAATAATCCACAAGGGTCTCTGAACAAGAATGATGATAGGATGGATGCTCAAGATCAGGTGATGATGACCTAATTGCTTCACGTGGTATCCCAAGCGACTAAGGTTAAGAGGTATCATGTTCATCATGATGGCCCATTTATAGGCATAAGTGCTCTAAGGGCTCGAGATTCATGATAAAAAAATATAGGGGCATCTCTCAATCTCACAGAGTTGCCAAAATGTAAAGAGTGTGCCATCGATCTTCCTTGAAAGCCTCTATTGCCTTTTCCCCCCTTCTTATGAAAAATGATGTTCAACGTAGATCCAAGGATGATGACAGTGGAAATGGGTCAATCATGAGCCTTATGGATGGTAAGGGCCTCCAAATCCATCGTGGGGTTTAACATGAGGAAATCAATGTTGCTACCCATAGAATTGTGGGGGGAAGAATCAGTATTTGGACTAACAGGGTTTAGATGGGAGGGGGAAGAGGTCGGTTCTAAAGGGGGCATCGACAAAGAGGGAACTAGATAATCTGAAGCCGAAGGGGGAATATAATAGAAGGTCTATTGCAAGGGGTCTACCATCAGGGGTCGATCAGATTGAGAGGGACAAGCCTGCAAGGAGGTAGGGACATTCCTCGAATCCTTAGGGCAGAGAGACAAGCAGGACACCACAGGGATAAGAGAGGGATCATTCCCCATAGGATCATCCAACGAAAGAAAAGAGGATATGGAGGGAGAAAATTTTTTAGGAGAAGAGGAAGAAACACAATGAAGAGTGGGATCATTAGGGAAAAACTCAATACCTTTGGGCAAAGGCCAAATATGTTGATAAGATGTTTTCTGAGTCATTCGTTCGCGCCCCCCCGCCATTGTGAGAAACTATAACACAGTCCATGAGTCTTCAGGGACATTGGTTTAGCAGGTGCCCCGTGTGATGACAATGTAGGCATATGAAAGGAATGCCCCAATAATCCAAACGTTGTCGAAGCTAAATTGATCCCCATGCAAAATCTATATTTTCAAGGAGTCCATCGGAGTACTATAATTCAACCAGAACCCAAGCCACACGTTTTTCCTAAGCCCCCATATATCTGGGTCCATATATAAATTTGTCGGCGAAATTCCCTATCTCTGTCGGAGCATGCATCCAAAATTTGAGTGGCAAACCCGACAATTTAACCCAAACCATGTCATTTCTCAGAGTATCAAGGAGGGGGTTAAAGCCAATGTAATATTTATACAACTTTAAAAAAATCCTATCCCACACCCATGAAGAGTTGAGAATCCATTCGGCATCATCCAAGTGAATAAAGTAAAAGTTATACCAAGAATTCATAAGCATGTTGACCTTTGGCATGTATCCTAGAATAGGAGCCCATTTCATCACAACCCATCCTTGCATATCCTTCTTAGGCATCTCAAAAAAAATCCAGTGTCCAACAAGTGCCCTCTTCTATAAACTAGTGACTCGGTCCCAAAACATGTCGTAACCAAAATTCAAAAATTTGGTTTCACGATTTGATTTGATAACCCTATCTCTATTATTTTTCAAAAATTGGCACCGTGCATGGGCAACTGGAGGGAATGAATCAAGTTGTGTAGCATGTAGTTCTGTCATGGTACGATTCACTAGCATGTGTCCAGACAGAGACAAAGGGTCAGCAGGATTCCACAGGCAATCATTTTTAACAAAGGCCTGTTCCACAGCCACTGTGGCTTGAATAAAGGCCTTGTGTACGAGCACATTTACATCTAGGTAATTAAACCCATGTTCCATGTGTGGGCCAAGCTACACCGCCAAAGAGAAAGTGTTGAGGAGATACCTACAACCACCACCTACTCCATGCATAGACCCGAGAGAAAGATTAATATGAAGGGCCCGGATGGAATGTCATCCCGATGATGATCGTATAAGGAATATAATATATTCCTGAGATGTACAATAGATAAATACTAGACTGTTAGAAAATTCCAACCACCCCCCGATGGGATCCACGATTGATGTAGATGGAAGGGATTTGGAAGAAGAAACGCCAAGTCAGTTAATGTAGTTTAGCATCCCTAGATATGACATGAAAGGTACTCCACCATCCCAATATGGAAGGATCCCAGAAGATCAACAACTACCTCAATATGCAGCCTTAGAGAGTGGGACAAAATCTAGGAAACAACAAGAGAGATTGAAAAATGGAATTAAAAATTTAAATGTTGTTGGAGAAATCTTGCCACCTTTTCACAATACAAAAGCATGCATCGAAAGGATTCGCCAATCGATTATGTCTCGTCCCCCCAATTCAGTACAATATGAATAAAGTGCAGTACACCATCCGAACTAAACTTAGAAAATCAATCCATTGAGAAACAAAGAAGTAATGCTTAACATCACAAAGTACACAAACCACAACACCTAAGCTAGCATAAGTTGCAGCCCATCCAACATAAACAAAAAAACCACTTCAATCTTCCACCACTTATGATTAACTTACACTACATTAGTGAAACCCTACTGTAAATGTAAATTGTTAGATTTGATGACCAAACTAAATTTGAAATTTCAACCTTGCTTGGAATATACCTATAGGAATTGTAGATCTACAAAATTATAGAACAATTTTTGAGTTTAACATATCTGAGTGGTAATAAACCAATTGAAACTTGATTTTGAGAGAATTGAAAATGTGGAGATTTTCTTTCAAAATTAATTATACCTTGTATATTTTTTATTTTTTTATTTTATTTTATTATTATTTATTATTATTATTTATTATTATTATTTATTATTATTATTTTTTTATTTTATATTTTATTTTTATTTATATTTTTTTATTTGTTTATTTGTTTATTTTTTTATATTTTATATTTGTTTATATATATATATATATATATATATATATATATATATAATTATATTATAATATATTATATAATATTATATTATATATATATATTATATATATATTATATATTATATATTTTTTATTTATTTATTTATTTTTTTTTTTTCTGAGTAAAGACAAGCTATTATATTAAAAAGAGAAAGAGTATGTACAGAGAGGATTAAACCTCTGAGGGAGCCATAGCAATCCCTCTGTCAAGAAACCTTTACAAAAATTGCTATTATGTCTGTTTACAGAGGCTGTGGTCATAGCCAAAAAAGCTTGAACATCTCTATATGGACCCAAAACTAACCAGTACAAAACTGATGACTATACTTAGCATGGTTACATGAAAGGAGATCCAGAGCAAAAATCCTGCATATGAGCTGCTTCAAGCTGGAATTGTTCGGTACCGAGCACCTTGAGATTAACCGCGATCCCTGGAGATTCAAAACAAAATTGCTATCCCGTAGTTGCAAGCAAATGAACTGGAACTTACTTGGGTTCATCATTAACGTTTTTGTTGACCTGATCCGGGGCGCGCTCCCAGGTAACCATCACCCCGTCTTCCACTTCCAACAGATTGCCGTCCGGAGGTGATCTAAGGTGCAGGATGTTTTCGTAGCTTTTCACTGGCTCGCATGGAATGATGGTCTCCTGAGGAGAGTCCCGCAGGGTGCTGTCCTCTTCCTGACCATCCTCTTCGTGCAGCTCCATGGAGACTTTGACATCATCTTCTGCCCCTCTGCTCTGAGACGACGAATCGTCCATTGAGGCAAGAACAGAGCTGACAAGGTCATCTTCTTCCTCAGAGAAGATGACAGTGACTAAGGCCGAGATAAGCGGTCTGTTGAGCCGGCTCTTGAATGTGAACCTGGCAGAATGCAACGAGTTGTTTAGGGAGGGACCAGACTCGTCTGAGGGTGGTGAGGAAGGCGAGGCCATAGCTAATGGCGAAATGCAATGAGGTTCAGAGCTGCCCCTCCCCCCCGACCCTCCCCAGAATCCCGAATTCCTCCCATGCCTGGGAGTGCCCCTTCGACGGGGTGCCATATTTAGACGAGACAATGGAATGACCAGGCTTACAAACTGTGGGTTCAGGGGAAACACCTGAGGACTTGAATGGACCTAGAAGGAAGATCCGACGGAGGAATGCGAAACACAGACTCTGCGCACCCCAGAGGGAGACTTGCCTAACCTACAATTCTCCACCTCAACTAAGTGGATCCAATTCCCAACCCAGACCTCCCCAGCAGTAGCGAAAACCAGATTTTTAACAGGGTGTATGCCACGGACTGACCTGATACTCCAAAGGCAGAATGCTAAATCCAAACTAGAGCTCTCAGCATCTGCGTTGAGCAACAGAATGGACGTCCTCGAGGTAATCCGCAGGGGATCGTTCTGAATCCAAGGTGGCTGCCCCTGAGAGTAGGACCACCATTGGTGATCACCGCGGCTTATCCTGAGAGGACCAGAGCAAATGAAAACCAGAAAAACCAGAGCGAATGAGATCAGAAGCGGGCTCTCCATCCTAATAATCTCCTTCTGCGTGCTGTGAGCGCGTGCTTGCCATAAAGAGTTAGGACTTGCCTTCATTGAAGAGCAATTAATACCATCCTCTTCCCGTCTAGCTTCACCTGTAAACTTGCCAGCTACTGGCTACGCATGCATTATCACTAACACCTAGTAATTACCTCTTAATGACACCCGCATCCGGGTTACCCTGTATATTATAATAATGTTGCATTAGTTTTATTTTTTTTGAATTTAATTTCATATTTAATTATAATAATTGAATAGAATAATAATATATTGAATAGGATAATAATATATTATGGTTAATTTTTAATTTAGAAATGTAAATTTTATTAATTTTTTATTTAATTGGGTTGAGAGATTTTAAGGCTTAATATGAATGAACCTAGATCCATCTTAACTCTGGATCTACCAAGGGCTGAGAGGGATCAAATCTCTTGAGATGCAAACATCTTTTAGAGTGAAAAGAGATCTTAATTCTTGATCTACCAAGGGCCGAGAGGGATCAAATCTCTTGAGATGCAAACATCTTTTAGAGTGAAAAGAGATCTAAACTCTAGATCTACCAATATCTCTTGAGATGAAAACATATTTTAGAGTGAAAAGAGATCTTAATTCTAGATCTACCAAGGGCCGAGAGGGATCAAATCTCTTGAGATGCAAATATCTTTTAGAGTGAAAATAGATTTGATCTCTCTCGACACTTGATAGATCTAGAGTTAATATGGATCTAGGTTAGTATAATATATATGTAGTTGGCATTGAAATATTTTATTTATAATTCACGTTCTCCATATTAAAATGTTAAAATGTGCTTCCTCATATTTTTTTCTTATGTATACATTTAATTATTTTTATTATTAATATTTTCTAAAATATTACCTATCAAATCCATATTAAACATTGAAAAAATTACAAATATCTCTCATACATTGATTTAGAAAGCAATTATTAATGGAATAAGAATTCTCTCAATCTTTTCAATTTAAATTACTTTATTTTTCCCTATATAAAGTATCTATAAAATTATGCTATTTAATATGGACATTGAAATAATTTACTTATGGTTGACAGTGATGTATTTTTTTTATAAACATATTTTTGTTTTAAATATAACTTGTAAATTGGAACGTAGTATGAATTACACATAATGTAATATCAATAACACCATTTCTTGTCATGTGAAAAAATTACATTTATTCCTTGTGGTAAAAAGTAAATTATATTTTTTTTACTCATTACAAAAAGATAATTCATATTTTTTTTTTACTTTCCATTATTTTATATCTCGATATAAAGTTATGTAAGATTAAGGTGTAAATTGAAGTATTGTAATTATGGTCGACATTAATTTCTTTTTTTATTACTATTTTTCATTTGTTAATTTAAATTATTATTTTACTATTTCTAAATGTAATGTTTCGTGAAAACGTCTCTCCCATACTTAGATACCCCCAAAATGTAAAAAAGAAATGCCTTTTCAACAAAGTCCAAGCTTATTAGAAGGACCTGCAAGCAAAAATAACCCTAGCGCTACCTCAAAGGAAGACATATGATGAAGTGATACCATAATTCAAGGGTTTCAAAGAAAGTTCGTGGGCGAAGTTGGAGCCAGTGACACATCAATTTCTAGCGATAATTGAGTGGGTAAAAATGACTCTGCAATGCTTGGCAAAAATCGTCTCATGGGCTTGTTTCAGGCATTTCATTTTGACATTTTGGGGGTATGTACTTTTTTTCTCCACAGTGCCTTCAAAAGAAGGATCAGAGGGGGTTTTCTGCCCCTTCTGGGGCTTATTTCAGGCATTTCATTTTTTTATTTTATTTTTTTATTATTTTTCTTTTTTGCCCTTGTTGTGTAGAGTTCCTCTCAGTGCAAAGCAATGTTTAGTTGTATGTAATAATAAAATTTTACAAAGTTAATTAACAAAAAAAAAAAAAATAAAATATTAAAAAATAAAAAGTAAAATAAAAATTATAATACTAAAAAAAAAATAAATAAAAAATATCTATAATAATTATTAACTAGTTTTGAGGGTCAAATGGTAAGGGTTTTTTTTTTAACCTGGCCATTTGGAGGTCACAGGGTCAATTCTCCTCTACAACTAATTATTAATAATTAAACTAGCCTAGATCCATCCTAACTTTGGATCTCACTTGGTCAATTCTCCTCCACAGCTAATTATTGATAATTAAACTAGTCTAGATCCATATTAACTTTGGATCTTAACTCCAAATCTCACGAGGTCAATTTTACTCGGCACCTAATTATTAATAATTAAACTAGCATAAATCCATCTTAATGTTGGATCTTAAACCGGATTTACCAATCCCAGAGAGTGATCAATTTCTTTCACTCTAAAAGAGATTTTCACCTCAAAATATTTGACCCCTCTAGGCCCTTAGTAGATCCGAGAGAGTGATCAGTTTCTTTCACTCTAAAAGAGATTTTCACCTCAAACTATTTGACCCCTCTAGGCCCTTAATAGATCCATTTTCTTCCGCACCTAATTCTTAATAATTAAACTAGCATAGATCCATCTTAATGCTCGATCTTAACTCAGATCTGCCAAGCCTAGAGAGTGATCAATTTCTTTCACTCTAAAAGAGATTTTCACCTCAAAAGATTTGGCCCCTCTAGGCCATTGGTAGATCCAGAGTTAAATGGATCTACGTTGCTATATCTAGAGTTAAATGGATCTACGGAAGAAACAAAAATCGAACAAGTCCACCAGCCCTGAGCCACTGGCCCTCAGGGAGGGGGACTTTGATGAAATTGGGGATGTCGTCAGATTCACGATGGAAGATATTCGGGTACACATCGAAGATCAATACCAATTAGTATTGACGAAGATCCAACAGGGCCTTAAGGAATTGTAGGTACAGACATGCATTATACAAGTGAGCCTGGGTCAAGCAAGCCCGGGTCAAGCGAGCGAGACACCCTCAACAACAGAGCTTTTCGCAGACCTCCGCACAGTGCAGTTTCTAGAGGGATCATTGCATGTTGAGACTTTAGAGGATAGGGTGCACCTATTTCATATGAAGAACTTGAGCCTTAACCTTGTGATGCTCTCTATTCAGTCATTGCATGAGTTGCATCAAAGAGTATCGGATGAGCTCAGGGTCCAGGAGCAACGAGCATTACTGGTTATTAGTGAAATCAAGGCTAACAACCAACAAATGTTCAAGAAAAATGCATAGGCCCAAAAAGAAGGAGAAGAGGTCGTTGAACATAGTCAGTAGTTGGAAGAAGCAATAACGTAGGTATGCAGTGAGCTTCCCGAGCTCTTGATTGCAATAGAGGTAGCTTCGGCTAAGAAATTACCGAAGTTGGTAGCCGCCTTCAAAGAATCTAAGGTCAAGGTGGGCAAGGTGTGGTTTGAGCTACAGCTGCAGATTTCAGAGCTTCAGATGAAGCTGCAGCTTACCACCCCTCCAGAAGTCCGAGAGTGGTGCAAGGTTGTTATCAAAGCCAATATGGAAGTTCTTGCCACTAGAGTTAAAGACTGCAGCCAATTTTTTGAAATTATGATGGAAATGTGGGCCTTGCTATAGGAGGACTTGCATCTGCAGAAACTTAAAGCTGACATCCGCGAGAAGAAACTGTAGTTTAATCAGATCAGGGTGACAAAACAGACCTTAGCACCTGTGTAGAGGTTTTCCAGAATCCTAGAAGGGAAAACCATACAGAGTCAGATCGATGAGTTGCTTCGAAAGGCCTCTATCATTTCAACACGGACGTAGCCGTGGGCTGACGAAGAAAGCCAATTGTCATAGAATGTCGAGAGAAAATTGAAAGCCCTTCAGCAGATGTAGAGGATGATGGGCTTAACAGTCATCGGACCAACTATAGAGAAGTTGGTTGAAGAGGTTCGGAAGGCCGCCACACACTATACATCAAAACTTCACGCCTTGAAGTCAGGATTCAGTGGCCTCAAAGCACACATCGAGGACATCCCAATAGAGTGACTCGGGATGATTCATATCTTTGTGTTGGGGGCTTGTTGGGATGGGGTCCCCAAGGGTTAAGTTTTGCTAAGTCTTAAGTCAAATTTTGATAAGATATTGTAAATTCTCTGCATTTTTTGGAGCCGAGTGTGAGTAGTGCAGGTTGTTGAGTCAAAGGGGCTTTTAGGCAATTCAAAGCCCCTTATTTTGTAAAGGGATGAGTTATATTAAGCTCCACCCATGGTTCGTGAACCATGGTAATGTAAGGTCAATAATATAAATGGGAGTCATTGAGGAGTCATTAAGCAATTAAGGAAGTAAGTTCAATGTTATAATTGATGCTTAGAGTTTGATTTGTTATTTTCTGTATTTGGACGAATGGGGAGGCTCCTGCCGATGTGTGTGCGTAGACCTTGACAAGTCCACAGTTGAGTGCACAGGCCCCTGCAATTGTGTGCGCAGGGTCAGAAAAGTATATGTATTAAAGATTTGGAATAATAGAGAGTATGCGAAACAATTGTGTGTTTGAACTGTATACTTATGTGTTTTATGTATTAATTCTCAGTTGAATGTCAGTTATCTGTGAGATTGTCCTAATTATACCACATAGATTTGGATCTAATGTTATATGCTATTTTATGCATGATTAGGCTCTTAGGCGAAGCTCATAACTCTGTTTAATTGGAAATTACTTTAAGTTTGGGGATTTTGAGGATAAGGGTTCGCGAAGGTCAGATCAAGCCTTAAACTGAAGAAACATCTTACCCCCACATCCCATAGACTTCTAGATGTAGAAACTTGGTTTTAGCATCCCCCAATATTGCCTCGGTTGAGGCTGCAGCCTGAGTCAAACGGGTTGTTTCTAAAAGGGCCGGTAGTGTATGGTTTTGTTAGTTAGCGCAGCTAACTCTGAACCTAGGTCCAAGCCCCCTCAAGCCAACACTATGTGTCTCCCTTTCTCTCTTTTCCCTTCTCTCCCTCTCTCTCCACCTCTATCTCTTTTTGTCTTTATTCTTCCCTCCTATATATATCTGGAATTAATATATATCCTAATATATTAATATATATTATAATATATCAAATTTAATATCATATTAATCCAAAATTATTAAATTTAATTATAATTAATATTAAATTTAAATTAATATTAGATTGAATAATATATTAAATCTCATTATATACTAAAATTTTTCACCCTAATATATTCATATAATATATATTAAATTAATATTATACACTATATAAAAATAGTTTGTGGAAATTTAATTGCATCCTAAAATCATATAACAATAGGTATCAACCCCCCTACATTACTTATAATGTCACGTAATGTATGTAAAATATTTTCATTCATATTACAATTTTCTGATATAAAATCATTGTACCATGGGTATCACAAAATGTGCTAAAACATCCACACTCTTTACACATTCAAACATGTTAACATGTTCAAACCATTGAAATCTGGACATAATCTAGGGTTTAAACACTATGAATAACCTTGTATTTATGTACAAAACTTATTGCAGGATTGTAGTTTTATATCGTTATTAATCAATTATAGACAAAACACAAGTAGATAAATTCTTAAGTTGGATGTATATGATAAATTTTGCAGTGAAAAAGAAAAAAGAAAAATATTTTGCGTACTTTTGATCTGGTTGTCCCATGAGAAACCAAAAATATCGACATCTTTAAGCTCTGTGAAGGTAAGGTATTCGTCATGACCTCAATGGAGTTAGTGACAATTGATGGACAAGAAGCCATGAGAGGCTTGATTTCTTCATCATATAGAGGCCATGGATCCATTATTTAGTTGTAGGTTTTAACCTTGTACATAAATTACCACCAAAAGGATTCTTAAAAACAACAAAATATACAAAGGCAAGAACATAAAATATACACAACTATTTTCTCCTAGAACCCAAACGAGGAATACCAGATTCATTTTTAATAATTTTCCTTTCAATTTCACAATACATTATATGCATGTTCATGCATTCATAAACCCCAATCCATTAACCCTGGATTACAAGATAACTGTAGTTCCCTTGACCTAATCTACAAAATACCATTGAAAAAACCATCATACCCAAAACCATGCACAAAACCATGAGTAGGTCTGCTCACCATCCTTGGGTCCACATAAAAAAAAAATCATAGGGCGCTACCCCATAATTAATGCAAGGGGCTATCGCCCCTTGCAAATCCATTGGCAAGCTAGACTGCTCCCCCTTGTGAAACCCCCGTTGCACCCAACGCATGAGACTAGCCGTGGAAATAATATAACACAAACCCAACATTCTCCCACTTGCTGTTTTCTTTCCACACAGGGGACCACAGGAGTGCCTGGTCATTGGTATAAGGCGATAACACCCATTAATTCTCTACACCCAGAAAAATTCTCAGTGCTCACAGGCTTTGTCAATGCATCTGCAACACTCTTCAAAATGTCCACCTTTACTAGTAACACCCTTTTGTAATAGTATTGTCTTTCGGATTAATGAAATTCTTGAGATTTGGTAGATGTTTCAAACCAAATAATGTGGTTCATCCTTGGGACAAAGGTGAAAATATCAATCTTCACAAATGTTTAAATAACAAAGAAGCATCCATGCCCCGAATTAGCCATTATGAAATAGTCGTTGTAAACTAGCCGTTAAGAGCTAGCCATTACAACGGCTATATGAATAGGAATAGTGATTGAGACATAAACTTCGTGGTATTTTAATATCCAATATCTCATTGTTTATATTGAACTTTAATTTTAAAGCTTTTTTATTCATCTTATTAGATTTTACTTACAAATTTTCTCACTTTGCAATACTAATACATTTGAACTTCAATTTTAAGGTTTTGTTATCCAAGTTATTAGATTTTACTTATAAATTCTCACTTTGCAATACTAATGAATTTGATGTATTTTGTTTTTCATTATGTTTGAATCATCTATAAACACAAAAAGTTAATATTGGGAATAAAATAAACTAAAATAATCTTATGAGAGAAAAAAAATAATATTCTTTTTTTGAAATTTTAAATATAATTTTATTTAAAATCCTGAGGGGTTCACCAAGGTCGGGGGCAAAGGGAAAGGCGGGAAGCGGCAGCAAAAGAAGATTGATGAGGACAGACAGCCGAGCCAAAAGGGTTTCAAGATCCCAGAAGAAGAAGTTGAAAACAAAGGAACAAACCAGGAATCAGAGATCACTCCCACTGAGAAGGAAAGGGATGCAAGCATGGAAGATACGACAGAGAATAGCCAGCAAAGGTAGGATCTACCAAGCAGTATGGAGATAAGTAGGGACCATGAGATGACCCCAAGTGAGGCTGGAATGGAGGACCCTGAACTACAAGAGATTCTAGAAAGGGAGAATTTAGATCTAGAGAAGTTTCTGGAACAAGGTATCACCAGAGGAGTAGATTCCTTACCAAAGGAGGATTTTGATAGGGTTCAGCAGCTTTTCCTCTGGAGATCACAATCGAAGGGCTCTAAAGTCAAAACAAATCATGAAAGTCAGGAGCATAAGGGGGTCAAAGTGGTGGAGGACTCGCAGATACATTCTCCCAAGAACCCGGGTAGGAAGAAAGGAAGAAAAATACAGAATGAGGTACTGAACAAATGTGGGAAACTCATGATTAACTCAGGTAAGATGAGAGATATCTCTAGTTATTCCTTTACAAATATTTCTTAATGAAGCTTACAACCTAGAACATTAGAGGTTTAGTAAGTAGAAGGAAACAAAGAAATCTCAACAGTAGAATAAAAGAAGAAAAACCAGATATGGTCTTTATTCAGGAAACGAAATGTTCGATGAACAAGATCAAAGAAATACATAACAAATGGTTAATCAAGTACGAGTATCTAGAGATCAAAGCAAAAAACTTGGCGGGGGGGATTGATATGCTCTGGGATCCCCAGAAATTTGGAATCCTGGATGCTGAAGCATCCAGGAACTATCTTTCATTGGTGTGTCAACCTATAGGGGATTAGGAGAGTTACATGATCACAAATGTCTATGGGCCTCAAAAGCAAGAAGACAAGCTCAAGCTTCTCACCTCCCTTGAGGAGCTAAGAGCGAGACACCCTGATGTGCCCTCAATTGTTGTAGGAGATTTCAATATAATCATATCTCTTACAGAGAAAAAAGGGGGTATTAGACAACTAGGCAGAGATTCCATTGCCTTCCAAAATTTCATAATGAACACGGGGTTAGTGGACATTGAAGCCTCCAATGGAACCTTCACATGGAACAATAAGAGGGGAGGGGCTTCTCAAGTCGCCTCTAAGCTAGATAGATTTCTCATCTCAGAGGACCTATTTCTATCAGGCCTTGCCATATCAGCTACTATCCTTCCCCTTGGAGGATCGGACCATTGGCCTGTACAACTTGAGGTGACTTTTTTGGGCACACCTAGAAACATACCTTTCAGGTTTGAAAATGCTTGGCTCTCTCACCTTGAATTCACCATCAATATTGACATATGCTGGAGGGAGGATATGAACATTCAAAGCACTAAAATCTTCTTGCTCCAACAAAAAATTAAACACATCAAATCCAGGCTTAAAGATTGGAACAAAAAGGAGTTTGGTAATATTTTCAAAGCCAAAAAATAAGTTGAGAAAAAACTCTAGGAGATCAATCAGATGATCATCACAGATGGTTTCACTGAGGAGCGGAAAAATCTAGCTGGTTCTCTACAAAAAGAATGGGAAGATAGATGCATGCAAGGGGAGATTTTCTGGAGACAGAAATCGAGGGTGCAGTGGATTAGAGAGGGAGAAAGAAACACAAAGTTCTTTCATAAATCTACCATATATCACAGGGTACACAACAGAATCACAAAACTCAAGGATTCTCAAGGGATAGAGCTCATCTCTCACAAAGAAATGGAATCTGTCCTTGTTCAACACTTCCTCAACATATCAGAGGAGCCTCTAGTCAATAGGTCTAGGTTCATCAGTAATTTCACAAAATACATCCCTCAGCTGGTTACCAGAGAAGACAACCAAAATCTCAATAGGCCAGTGTCGGAAGAGGAGGTCAGTGATGTGATCAATGAAATGCAAAATGGCAAAGCTCCGGGCTCGGATGGGTTCAATGTGGACTTCTTCAAAGCCTGCAGGAGAACAGTCAAAAAGGATATCCTTGAGGTCATGGAAGACTCAAGAAGATCCAAATCAGTTTTGAAGGCTCTTAATGCCTCCTTCATAGCTTTGAGCCCAAAACATGAAAATACCATGACTCCGGATGGTTTCAAACCCATAACTTTATGCAATGTGGTGTATAAAACTATTTCAAAAGTTATAGCTAACAGACTCAAGCCCCTTCTTCCAGCTCTCGTCTCAGAGGAGCAAACAGGCTATGTGGAGGGAAGACAGATTCTCAATAACATCATCCAAGCTCATGAGGTGGTACACTCTCTCAAAAGCAATAAACAAACTGGTATGATCATTCAGCTGGACCTAGCGAAAGCTTATGATAAGCTAAGTTGGTCTTACATAAGGGTTGTACTAAGAGCTTATGGCTTCAACCACAACTGGATAAGGTGGGTTACGACACTAGTATCCACTACCAGTTTTTCCATCTTGCTTAATGGTGCTCCATCAAGAACCTTCATGCCCTCTAGAGGTCTCAAACAAGGGGATCTGCTCTCTCCCTTCCTCTTTGTTCTTATGATGGAAGGGCTAGGCAGAGCAATCAAAACAACAAATGTTGAAGGAAGAATCCAGGGTCTCAAACTTACCCTGAATGGAGTGGCAAATACTCACCAACAATTTTTGGATGACACGATGCTGCAGGGTATACCCATAGTCAGGGAAGCCAGAGCGATCAAACAAATCGTAAACGACTTTGCAATGGCGGCTGGCACAGAGGTAAGCCTCAACAAATCAAAAAACACTGACATTTTCATTCAGAGGAACATAACCAGAATTCTTGGGTTTCAAAGGGACCAATTACCTTCCAAGTACCTGGGAATGCCTCTTACAGACAAACCTCTAAGCAAGGGAGTGTGGGAGCTGATAATGAATAAGCTTCAGGACAAGATCGGGAAATGTACATGTAGGGATTTAAATTTGGCAAGACGCCTTGTGCTCACACAGGCTATCTTGCAGGCGATTCCCCTGTTCATGTTCTTAGCTCTTCCGGTTCCTAAAGGGGTTCTACAATAGATTAGAAGCATCCAAAGGGATTTTCTATGGGGTAGAGGGGAAGAGAAAAGGAAATGGGCCTTAGTAGCTAGGGACAAGATTTGCAAACCCAAGTCCCATTGTGGTTTGGGGCTTCATGACCCTGAAACCCTCAGTAGAGTTTCAGGAGCGAAACTTTGGTGGAGGTGGCTCAAGGAATTGACAACCCCTTGGGCCAAGCTCTGGGAACAAAAATATGAAAAAAATTGGCAGGAGAGGGATCACATCCGAATGTCAGGGTGCATTAAGGGCTCCCACATTTGGAATCTTGCTTGGGAGAATAGAGGTATTTCCCAGCAACATACTTTCCGAGAGATCCGAGCTGGGAACCTGGCACGATTCTGGGAGGATAACTGGCAACAGGAACCCAATTTGTTCAAGGACGAATTAGTTTCTCTCAAAAATGATATTGACAACAAAGGTTTACTTATGGTAAGTGAATTCTGGGATCAGGTAAGGAACAATGGTAAATGGAGAATTTGGAAGGATTTAGGCCATAGTGAAGATAGTCCTTTGAAGGACCAGGTAGATTCTCTAGCTCCGGATTTGGAACAAAGGAAGATTTTGGTGTCCTCCTTGTTTGACCAACTAAGATGGGGAAGAAACACTGAAGGAAACTTTAACCTCAAAGAAGCTAAAAGAATAGTCCCAAGGTTTAATGAACAAAAACCTGATCAAGTATGGAAGAACCTTTGGCAGAACCCTCACTGGATGAAAATAAAGTTGTTCATTTGGCTTGTTCAACAAAAGAAAATACTAACTTGGGAGAATCATCTGAAAAGGTGTTTTTTCAGCCCATCCAAATGCCCTCTATGTGGCCTACAAGAGGAGATGATGAATCACCTACTCAACCTTTGCCCTTTCACCTCCACCGTGTGGGATTGGGTGGCCTCAATTTTCAAGCATACTAATTAGGATAGACTTAGCATTACCAACACTTTGAAGAATTGGAGGAAAAACTTCTCAGGCAATGGAATCGTCAATAAAGCCTGGACTCTGGTTCCAGGCTTTGTCATCTGGGATGTTTGAAAAGGACGAAATGGCAGGATTTTCAAGAACAAGACAAGCAAGCCTCAACACATAATTACACAAATTCTACAACAACTCAAAGACACAATTAGAGGTTTGTTGTGGAAACTTCCGGAGAATTCTCCTCTGCCCCAGGAAGCCTGTATACTATTGCAATTAGGTCTCCAGTAAATAGTCCCATAGGGCATAAACAAGGGTGTGAGCCAAACAAATGCAAGTATGGATATTTGGAAGCCTCCTCCACATGGCTTCTTAAAAGTCAATATAGACAGTGCGTCCAAGGGCAACCCAGGTTTAGCTGGTTTTGGGGGTGTCACAAGAGATGAGCAGGGACGCATAAAGGAGATCTTTTACAGTCATTTGGGGAAGGCCACTAATAACATGGCAGAACTCATGGCCTTGGAGCAATGCCTGGAAATCCTGGTGGATTTAAACTCACACAATGTCATCATTGAAGCAGACTCAGAATTTATTATTAAAGAAGCCAAGAAAATGGGCAATGGAACGACACCAAAAAAAGTGTCGAAACATTGGAGGTTGTCGCAGGTCTTTCACTGTATTCACACCCACCTACAAACCATAAGAACATTCAACTTTGTCCATGTGAAAGGAAAAGCAAATATGTTGGCTGATCGTCTGGCGAATGAAGGAGTGACTAGTAAGGAAAGTGGTACTCAGCACGTTTGGTAGTCGATACCCCTAGGTAAATTGTGTGATGATTATTTTTGTCAGGTTGCTAAAGATATGGAACACTTCTAGACCTTCAGCAGAGAGAAGGAGGAAGGCTAGCAAAAGGCGAGAAGAGAGGAGAGACTTGGGCTACAGTCTCTCCCAATTGTTCAAACTCAAGGGAAAGAAGATCAAAGAAGGGAAGCGGTTATATAGATCCTGGTGGAATAGAGATCGTGGGTTGTTCATGATGAGCTGCTTCAGGGGGGTCTCAGAAATGAAGCATGAATTTTAGTCTAATCACGGGTGGATCAAGAACACAGGAAATGATCTAGAACGAACCGAAACGATGGATCGACATAATGGACGGATGGTGCTTAGAACAACTGCAAACTCGTACGTCAGTTGAATGACCGTAGTCCGCAGGTTCTTTTGGCCTTAGTCATCGAATGGATTTCGGGCCAAAAAGAGATAGACTATTAACGACTTGGACGGACCCGAAATCCTATAGACTGAGGAGATCTAATCTTTTTTGAGTCCAGAATTTGGATATACATCGTGCTAATATTCAGACCAAAATCTTGGTTGACCGTTGGATTAAAAAGGGTTTGATTGACGGTGCTGGTTCTCCGAGCAACTCTTTAGGTTGGAGGATCTGTTGACCGTCGGATGGGAAGTTTGTTTAGACGGTGGGGATTGAGAGTTTAGGATGGGCTTGAAGGAGCGGACTGGAGAATAATTTGGTGCAATTTAGTTTTTTTGATGTCCTGAGGTCTCGTTGGACGGTGGATAACCAATTCGCCAGTTGAATGGTCGCAATCCATAGGATCGTTGGCCTCAGTCATCTAATGGATTTTGGGCCAGAAAGAGCTAGACCTTTTAACCACTTGGATGGACTCGAAATTCTATAGATTGAGATGCTCTAAACTTTTTCGGGTCCGGATTTGTGTTATCCATCGGGCTAGTGTTCGGGCCGAAATCATGGTGGATCGTTGGATTAACTAGTTTATGATCGATGGTGCCAATTCTTTGAGCAACTCTTTTGATCGTTGGCTTTGTGGACCATCGGATGGGAAGTTTGTTTCAATGGGGGGGATTGCGAGGTCAGATTTGGGCTTGGGGAGTGGACCGAAGAAGATTGATTGGTGTGATTCTGGTATTTTTTGTAGTCTGATAGTGTTCGTAGCTTATATGAGAAACTGGTGGAAAGAAAGAAATTTGTATCTTGACTGATGGGGATCCTTAGTCTTTTGCTGAAGTGTTGATGTAACCCTGTGAGATATTGTAACCTCGTGAGTTATTTAAAACCTTGTTAATGGTAAACTAGCAACAGGCTTGTCTTGTGTTGGTAAACCAGCAACGGGCTTGTCTTTGCACTGGCAAAGACATGTATCATATGTATTACACTTTTACGGTTAATAGAAGGTTCCACTCTTATTTGACCAAAAAAAATAAATATAATTTTATTTATTTCAAATTCCTAAATTTTTTGAAAAATATACTCATATTTAATTTTATTTATTTTTGTAAATACATCTTCTTTGAATTTTACATATTAAAATTTTAGATAGTTAAACTTTTACATAATCAAATTTAAATTTGGTAACTATGTAGCTAACTCCTTCCAGCTCTCCCAGTGATTTCCTCAGCCTCTGCAGCTAACCTCACAGCAGCCTCTGCAACCAACCTCACAGCCAGCATTTTCCTGACCCCATTTCTAAAAAGAAGCTTTCACTCTATCCAGAAACCCACTATATTTCATTAAATCCACAGTTTATCTTCTTATTCTCCAATTGAAGTGGAAAAGAGAAAGAGAGAAACATGAAGAAAATTATTTTAACCCATAAAAATAATTTTTAAAACCAAGCAATGGAAATAAACGTGCCCTATAAAAGATGTGTAGACACACTCTGTATTGAGCAGACTTTTTTTGTAGACAACATTATGTATTGGGCAGAGACCTGGAGAATACTACTCTTTGTTCACACAGGTGGGGAAAATGTGGTGTGTTTTGAAATTGTGGTGTTGAGTGTTTTGAAATTGTGGTGTTGGCAGACTAGCAACGAATTCTCTATGTAATGCAGTTGTTGATTATATGGTTGGGATGGCTATCTCATGTTGCTTCAGCACAACAAGAGATCAATGAAAAGTTAACAAGTTCTGGTACTCTTCCTAATTTAGTAATCACCTGCATAACCAATTTGTCTATTTTCATTACATGTTTTTTGGGAAGAAAACTTGATGTAGACGTCAGTGCCAGAGATGTTGTTGGCACTGGACCAAAGCTGGAGGACATAAATGGGTTTGGAGTACTGAGCACATGTAGATGGGAATATCAAAATGCTTCTGTTGTAATGTTGTCAAATAGCATGCCCAATTCTTCCATGAGGTATTTCATGAAATATATCTACAAAACCCATAATTTGTATTCCATCATACTACAATGCATTCGTCTAGAATCTGCAGTAGTCACTGTAAAGAGCTATGAATGCAGTGAACACAGAGTGAAAACTTCAAGCAATGACTCCAAAATCACATGTAATTGCATTGTATTATGGAGAGTGGAAGATATCACAATCATTCTCGCTCATGGATGCCTAGAATTCTAAAGCGATTGTCTGATTCCTTGTGTCTGCTTCCATCTCTACAATGCCTAAAAAATGGATGTCATGGCTGCAACGAGGGCTTGTTGCACGTGGAGGGCCAGAGATTGAGAAAGGGAGACTCCATAGTGGAATGCCCAACTGCGGTCTGTGAAACGCTCAATATTTTTTTGGATTTCTTTGGCATAAGTCCCTTACTGCCTGGCTGCATCTACATTCCAACACATCCAACAGACAATGATCAGTGGACAAAACTGTTGATTAGATATTTGAGGTATGAAGATCCAGAAGTCAGGTTTGTTGATCAAGTCGTAGTCATGGCTTCTGATGCTCTGCAAAATTACATGGATTAGAAAGGAGGATGCTTAGCAATAGAAAGATACAAAGGCATCACTATAGTATTTCCAAGATTCACAGAATTAGTAATCAACATTTGCTAACTGGGTGTTAAAGAGTGGATGGCTTCTCCAACGCTTTGGTAGCTAGAAGGGCAGTAAGAGAATAGCTTCTTGACACTAAAGGCATGGTGTTTTCTGCAAATATGTTTCTAGTGCAAGCTTTGGTGAAGTCTAATGGGGATTACACCCATGTTTGCCAAGTACTCACCTTTACATCATCTCTTTTAAGCATGAGGACCTTATCGTTAATAGTGGGCAATGTCAATTTGTTTTGCTCTATTACTTGGGCACTTCTTGTTGCATTTGAAGGGGGCCATCACCACCAACGGTATGATATACACTCCATGCCACTCTCTAAAAATAGAGTTGCTGTGTTAATGGCAGCCATCAATATTGCTTTGCTCATGGATTGCTTAGATTGGTTTTTCTTTCAAAGAGAAGCCATCAATATTGCTTTGCTCATGGATTGCTTAGATTGGTTTTTCTTTCAAAGAGAATTAGAGGGATTGGGAGAATTGGTGACAAAATGAGGCATTTGTTTTGGGCTGCTACAGTTTTGGAAATAGTGTACATTGTATTGGGAGTTGCAATAGGAGCAACTTTAGATATTAAGGGGATTGGAAGATAGCTATATGGTGCTCTGTGGCCTGGTTTGGGTGAAGCGGGGAATTGGCAGTGTTCTGCTCGATGAATTTTTGGAAGCATTTGATAACAGACAACAACGTACAAATCATAAAATTCAGCCGTATCTTTACGGCAGGGGTAGCCACTATAGATTTGATATTTGAGAGTGGAATTTTGGTTTACTCCTCTACCTTTTTTCTTAATGCTTTCTTGGCTGGAGTGAGAGCCAACTGGACTTACTCACCATCGTGACATTTTTTTTAAGAAATAGTGTACATTGTATTGGGTGTCGCAATAGGAGAAACTTTAGGTATTAAGGGGTTTGGAAGATGGCTATATGGTGCTATGCAAGGCCTGGTTAATCCTCCATTGTTTGACATCCATGAGGATGCCATGAAAGGAACTAAAAGGAAAAGAATGAAAATCATGAACACTTCTCACAAATGTGTATCTTACTCTTTGATACTTCCTAAAGAGGCCTTGGATTTTAAGTAACAATATTTTCCTATAATATTTTTGTAGACTAATAAATTAACTTTTTCCATCCTAAAAAAACCGAAAAATTATGAAGATCTTGTAGACCGAGGATCATCCAAACCATTGTGGAACATCTTGATTTTATTAGTTCAAGCCTATAGGGGCTATAGCATTCACCTCATGGTCAAAGTGCATTGACTTTGCATTATTTTGCTATGTTTTGCAATTTTAACCAAAAGTTTCAAGAAAACCCTTAATATTTCTATTTTCTAATAAATTCAAAAATAATTTTCTAATTTTGTGAAAATATTTTTTCTAATTTCCAATTTAATGAGTGATTTATGATAAGTCATAATTCCCATAATCAAACGAGATTATATAATTTTGTGGATTTTTTTTCTTCTACTTTTCAATTTAATGAGTGATCTACTATGAAACATAAATCCCATGGTAAAGAGAAGCAGTTACAAGCCCTTTATATGTAAAGGGAGGGAAGTTATTTATTTTACAAACTTGGATATTATAGCAAAGAAAAATTATGGTGATTTATGAAGCGTAAACCCTTTACTTGAGAATAAAACTTGTTGGTTGCTCCCTTAAGATAACTGGTCGGCTACTCCCTTAAACCTTGAAAGAACACGAAAGAGCGATTAGTGTTATGCAATAAAGAATTTCTATGAGAAAATAGAAATCATTGGTAGAATTCCGAAAATTAACCCTATTGTTTACTTGGACATGCCGGAGAAATGCATTGCAGGAAGGCATTTCCTTAAATTAAAATTCTCTGTTCATGGTGGACGCCAAAAACAACACTTGGAATGTAGTTATTCCTGTTGGCAACCAAGGAAACGATGATAAAAATTATTCGACTGCTAAAAACTTGGAGGTAACTGTGAAATATTGTTCTGAGAAATTTAAATGGAAAACCATCTAAACAAACTTCTCGCTAAATAGATTATCCCAAGAGCTGTTTGCCAACATATCTGCATAACTTTCCCCGTTGTCTTTGAAGACCTCACATTCTAAAATGAAATGTATTTTTGTTTCCACTTTTCTGGAAGAACAAAAAATGCATACCCTTTCCTCCTACACTTCCTTTGGCCTTTTCCAACACTCTTTTGTCCCAAGAGCTGTCTGCCAACTTATCTGCATAACTTTCCCCATTGTCTTTGAAGGCCTCACATTCTAAAATGAAATGTATTTTTGTTTCCACTTTTCTGGAAGAACAAAAAATGCATACCCTTTCCTCCCACACTTCCTTTGGCCTTTTCTAGCACTCTGTTTCACAACAGAGTTGATGAGAATTAGTCCTTAACTGAGCAATAAGAATTTTGGCTCTCCAAGAGATATTGGCCTCTATGTATGCTTTTGGTTGATGATTATGAGTGGGATTAAACACTTCAATATAGTAACTCCAAAGGAGAAAACGAAATAATAATTCCAAGTTGCAATACATACATATGGAAGGTTATTTATATTGAGGATTAGGTTGTTAAGAACTTGCAAGCCTGAGTGTTTTCACCACTAATAATAATAATAACAAAAACTCAATTTTCATACTCTTATATTTTTGAGGTTAAATAACAACTATTCAATTTTCTTACTCTTATGTTTTTAGGTTAAATATATAATTTTGGTTGAAAAATGATTCTTATTTTTATTTTTATTTTTAAATTTGATCTACAATAATTATTTAAAACAAAAAGAAGACTATAAATGCAAATAGAGAACTTATTTTTTTATTTCTAACTAGAATTAGATTTATTGTTAAATAAAAAAATAATTGTTTTATATGATGCTATCATCAAACTTATGAAAAATATAATACTTAAACGTCATCTATTGTTAGGATATTCCGACACATAGGAAATAGTGAAGTATAACTTGGTTTAGTGTAAAGTTAGGTAAAGTGTGTTTCTTTATTATGTACATTTGTAATTTACAATCTGACGGTCACGATATGTTATAGACATGAAGTGATCTAATGGTTCATTCTCTCATTGGTATCACTGACACTTGATTTGTGGCTTAACACTTGATTGGTCCATGATCTCTATTGAAAGAGAATGGAGGGTCATTTGTAGGGTGACCATTCATGAGAGAAACTTATGTCAATTTTCTTTCTTTTATTAATAAATTTTTTGAAGTGACTGTGTTGGCTCAGGTCGTGGATTGTTTCCCTCTTTGAGGGTTTTAACCATGTCAAGAATACTGGTGTATTGATCTGTGATTTGCTTGTGAGCAGTGTCCTTTGATGTTCTATTTGAGGAACTTACCTTGTAAATTCCTACATGGTATCAAAGCTATTTGTGGGCGGCATCCGTTGGTGATCCAAATCTAAAGTTGGTACAATTGCATCCGATTGTAGTTTCCTAGATCTACTATTTCTGACTGCTTTTGGGTCGCGATGACTGCTCTATTGTGTTAGGAGCATCTGTTCCAGTGAGGAACTCCTTTTTCTTCACGCGAAAAGGTTTCTGGTAGCAGTAGCTACCTCATTTTTAAGATCTGGAGGTATACAGTCTTTATTTGCAGTTCTAGTTATTCATCTCTCTGTTTAATTTGGTTTATTTACCTCTCTGTTTTTTATTATTGGATCTATACCTTTCATTTCTGTGTATGCTCTTTGCCCCGCAACTCTGTGCAATTTGGAAAAATCAGAAATAGAAATGAAGGATTTTTCTCATGCGTATGCTCTTTTCCGCCATGCCTTAGTGTGATCTTAGAAAATTAGAAACATTAAGGAAAACATTTAGTTTCCGGCGAAAGCTAACTTCAAGCCATAAGGTTTGAATTTTTTGCTTGTCTGTGTTGGGTTGTGTGGTTTTTTGTTTCATAGGAAAAAAGATATTTTTCAAGTAAGCATGCACTCCAAAGCCTCAGTGACTGAAAAAAAAACCCCCTTCCTCTTTTCCAAAAATTGCTAACCTTTTAAACTAGCTCACTTGGTCCAAAGTTACTTTATGAGAATAGAGGTCTTGGGTTCAAGTCTTTGTTTTTATTGAGTTACTTTTTCAAAAAGCATATGTAACTTATGTTTTAAAGTTACTTTATGTAAAAGTGTTCTCACTAGTGTTCAAACACGTCATAGCCTTTTTGAAGCCCTCTAGCATGTCAGAGAAGTGCTCAACGAACTTTACCAGTCAAAAGAAATTTAAATTTTGATTTTTACAGGTTTTTTTAAAATTTAAATAATTTATAAAATTCCCTATGAAGAGTTGCCTGCCTGTAGGACATTTCAAAAAATTTCAGTTCTCTAACAGATGTAACACTCTAAAGTTTGTAGGAGGTTCTAGCAACACTCAAGAAAGTGCAATGTGACGTAGTGGCGATTGTTCATCCATTCCCAGGCCATCAATCATAATGGAAGCACTAATAGAGTTAGCAATCATGATATGATCTTTATGTTCACATTCATTGATAACAGAGGTTTCTTTTAGCATTCATTGATAGCTGAGGAGAAGTAGTTATGTATTGGTATCCATGAACATGGCATATTTTGAAGGTATCGAAGATTTAGAAGAAACAAATGACAAAAGACAGAATTAACAATGACTAAGGTAGATTATTCTGAGCATGTGAATCTTTCGTGTATTGATTTTTCCAATCCCAATCTTACGACGAGTGCAGCTTAAGTTCACAAGGTATTTTTAATTCTTAGTTTTAATTTTCAACTTTCATTTCGTAGCCTTTCATTCAGTTCATTGATTTAGGCGGAACCTATTAAAATTATTATGTATGGAATGGTTGATTGATATTTATATAGTCATGTGGATTTTTTTTTTATATCGTCCATCATGCCATTGATGAATATTTTTTGGACTAAGTCTTTGAGCAAATTCGATGACTTTTTTCCCTTCCTGAGAAGGAAATGATGAAATTGCTGCGGAATGAGAACCATCAAGGTTACAATCCGTATAAAGCAGAATCTCTTAATTGTTCCATTCAACCCAAAGGTTTGATGTGGATTTGTGTCTCCTTATATTTACTTCTGCTTGTAAATATATCTTGCTTTGCTCAACTTTGAAAAATCAATCCATTGAAGTATTTCACTTTATATTTTTTCATATATTCGTTTTTTCAGGGGATTAGAAGGGGAGTTATGAAGCTTTTGAAGCATCGATAAAGGAAAGCGACTTGACGGTCCCAATCAATGGCCATCAATAGGTATGCAATTTAGCATTTAAAATGATAATTTTCATACTTGTCCCGCACTTAAAAATAGATTAAAATGACAATATTGATATTTTTACATCATAACCACTTACTACATTTTCTGTGGTATCTCTATTTTCCTTCCTTAATTTGTAAAATTTTATTCTTTCTTGTTAACCCACCATTAACACAAGATTGTTCAATTATGAGATTACCCCATTAAATAGTGATAACTATGCTTACTGATTAACAAACCTTTTCTTTTCATCTTGTAGATAACTATTACCATCTACTACATCTTCGAGGATGCCAAATATATTTGAGTACCGATCATCCTACCATTATGAAAACATCTTCCATCCTACCTTTATGAGGACATATTCATGACATTGCTTTGATGTTCCACACAGATATCTTGAGATAGTATAATAAGGCTGATAGGGTTCCTTACATTTTCCATGAAGACATCATTACTTTGAAACTTTGATGTTCAACATGGAAATCTTGAGATAGCATAATAAGACTAATAGGGTTCTTTCTTTAGGGTTTCTTTTTAGCTAACATCAATATATAGACAGAGTAATCTTTTTATTAGTTTAAATTCTTATTTTTATAGTAATAAATGAATAAATTAGTTAAAGATGTAATTTTATCGTGTTTAAAAAATAGATTAAAGTTATAATATTGACATTTTTACATCATAGCCGCATTTTCTGTTGTATCTTTATTTTCTTTCATAATTTGCAAATTTTTCTTTCTTTCTTGTCAACCAACCATTTAGACAAGATTGTTCAATTTTGACAACCATTTAGACAAGATTGTTCAATTATGAGATTACTCCATTAGATGGCGATAACTACACTTAGTGATTCGATGTTTTTTATATTCTTGTAAATAATTACTACCATCTCTCTTCTATTTTTAGATGATAAATGCTTACAAAAGCCTAACATTTCTACCATTTGAACTTATTGTATTCAAGCTTACTATTAAGCCTAGCATTTGTAAAATCAAACTTTAATTAAAACCCATATATCTTCTCTTATCTTAAAAAAGCATTTTTCTTTATTAAGTCTCTAGTTTTTGAAAACATACAAATTAATACTAAAAAAAAAGGGGTTGAGAAATAATAAATGTGCTTCCCATAAAATTATGTAGAGTTTTGAACCGGGGAGAAGTGTTAAAATGAAACTCCAAGGCTCTATTAATAACCACACAACTGAAGATTGGTCTGCCTACAGGGCTACAACTTAATTTTCTTTTTCCAATTGTTCTTCCCAAAAGATATAGAATGCCAATGACTATCCATACAACTACTATTGTGTCTCCCTTTTCATTCTCTCCATTCGGCATCTAGGAAATAAGTCGTGTGTGGGTGTCCATGTAGCTGCTGCTATGAAGGGTTTTTAAGGAGATGTTGAAATCATAGAAAAATTAAACAACATTGTTAATGAAAAGAAACCATATTATTTGAAAAAGACATTAACAAAAAGGAACCGCATTATTAGAAAAAGACAACAACCAAACTTGAATTCATTGTAAGGCCCAAATTTTAAAATCATTCTTAAACAAATGAAAACGACAAACGAAGCCATACGACAACAACACTGCAAATGTGTATTACATATTACAATATTTCCCTATTAGATATGGAAAACTTTCCTTTTAATTACATAAATTTTTGAATTTATAGAGCTTGAAGTTTTTAATGGAGAAGAAAGTCTATTGATAGTGGTCGTTGATCGAGCAATGTTAAGAGAAAAGTTCAATTCCCTTGGTTGTTGAAGGTATATATTTGTTTTTTTGGTTTGATTTAAATTGTTTCAAGTTGAACAAAACATATAGTATAAATTAGAAACAAATGAAAACTAAAAAAACTTTTTCCATTGTGCAAATAGATTTATATTTTCAATGATGTAAACTCAAATACTTTTGAAGATTATATAATGAATAGAAGAAACATATGCTTACCTTTTTTTTAATAGAATTTGAGAAAAATGTTTGCTTGTTTACTAAAATCTATTGAGATATTTTAGTGTTTTAATGTAACCACTTTTTAAATATTAAAAATTTAGGACACCATTTCATTTTGGCATTTTTTTTATAAAGAGTTTATTTAATATACACTTGTTAATAGCAGTACATTTTTTTTTTATAACTTTTCATCTTTAAAAGGTTAGATAAATATATGCTCTTCCAAATAAAATTAAGACCAACCCTTCAAATTTGATCACTGGTTCTCACCCATTATAAAAAGTGAGTCACTTATAATTCTAAAGTCTCTTTATCTTTTATTTAAGTTACAATTTAGTGAGTAGCTCGTAAAGTACCATTGTAAAAGTCACTTTCACTTGTTTATGAAAGTGGGGCACATAAAATCTTTTTTAAAGTGAGCTAATTAGATTAAGTTTGGAAAGGGGGGATTTTTTAAAATATAACATTATCATTCACTTCCGCACATTCATGCACTTCGTCGGCATCTTCAACAGCTTTTCTTCAAAAAGCCATAACTTCTTGATCCGGAAGCCATTTTCAGAGCCGTTTTTTTTAATCAGCCTAATTTTTCGAGATCTTTCCATTGGAACAATTAGTTTCAACATCTACAGCTTCAGTTTCTGTTAAAATGGAAAGTTCATGCCAAGTTATTCTTGACAGTACTAACTACTTCCAATGGTGGTCCTACATTGTGGATTTACTTAGAAGTAAAGTTCTTTACATAATAGCCTCAAACCAAGAAACTAAACTTAAAGATGAAGGTAAGGCAACCAAATGGGAAAATAGGCAAGATCAAGCATGTGGGTTAATAGGGATGTCTATTTCTCTAGACCTTAGATTCCATATCGCAGAACTTGATACCCCTAATGAAGTGATGAAACAACTCACTAAAGTTTTTAGAATTAAAAATGAAATTAGAGCCCATCAACTTGAAAATGAGTTGCTTACGTTGGACCCTAATAATTTTTCTTTCATTGAAGATTTTTTGTCCAAGGTCAAGACCCTTAGACTTCTCTTGGAAGGTGTTAGGGTTAGGGTTTACTCTCTTGCATATTAAACCTCTACCATATTATCTTGACATACTTCCTTTGCTTTAACCGAATCTTCCTCTTTGTTGATCTCATTTAATTTCCATGCCAAAAAATAGTTTGTAGCACCAATATACCTCATGCCAAATTTGGAGAACAACTGGGTCTTCAAATCCGCAATAATTTCTTTGTCATTTCTAGTCAGCAACATATCATCGACATACAAGACCAAATAAATAACATGGTTTCCAGTTAGTTTAAAATACACATAGTGATCCACTTTTCTCTTTTTGAAGCCAAGTCCTCGTATGTATGTATCAATTTATTTATACAACATCTTTGGTGACTATTTTAACCCATACAAAGTCTCTTTTAACCTACATACTAGTTCTTTCTTACCCTTCGCAGCAAAACCTTCTGGTTTCTTCAAGTAATTATCTTCTTCCAAATCCTCATGAAGAAATGTTGCCTTCACATCCATTTGTTCTATATCAAAATCAAAAGCAACAGTAATAGATAAAAGTAATCTAACAGAAGCTAACTTGGAAACATGAGAAAAAATATCACTAAAATCAATTCCCAACACCTGGGAATAATCTTTTGCTACCAGTTGAGCTTTTTATTTCTCTACCTTCCTTTTGCATTCGTTTTCTTCTTAAACACCCATTTGTTTCCAATGGGTTTCCTTCCAGCCGACAACTCCACCAGATCCCAAGCATCATTTTTGTCGAAGGATTCCATTTCTTCAACCATGGTCTTTTTACAGAGTTTTCCATCCTCTTAGTCCACTGCCTCCCTAACTATTCTGGGATCATCATTAGCAATATATAAATTAAAATTTGAACATAAAGCAGATGGATTGTACCTCTCTGGTTTCTTCTCTCTCGAACTAATCTCCTGAAAACTAGAGTGGGTGACTCTTCTCCTTATGATTCTTGTTCCTTTATAGAATTTAATTCTTCATCCTTCTTCTAAAACTATATCTTCTTTGGTTTGTTTTCATTTGGCAAGAATTCATTTATAATAAAATATTTCACCTCTATAAACACCACATCTCGGTTGCACACAACCTATTTTATTTTTGCGTTCTATAAATTTTAGTTCCTTTTAAACCATCCTTATACCTAATAAAGATGCACCTTTTAGATTTACTATCCAACTTGCTTATTTTCTCCTTTGGAACATGTCCATATGCATCACAACCAAATTCCTTGAGATGTGATAGAGAGGGTTTTTTACCAGTCCATACCTCATGTGGATTCTTATCCTCCAACGCCGATGAATGTAATTTTTTAAATAGTTAACATGTTGTATCCACTTCCTCTTCTTAGAATTCCTGCCCTAATCCAACACCATTGTGCATATTTCTTTCCTTTTCCATCAACATCCTTTTCATTCTTTATGCAACTCCATTTTTCTGGGGTGTGTATGGAGTATTCTTTTGTCATGTTATACTGCACTTCCTACAGAACTATTTAAATTCCTTCTTGCAGAACTCTCCACCATTATATGTCATCAACACCTTAATATTCTTCTCTTTCTAATTTTCCACCAGAGCCTTAAATTATTTAAACCTGACAAAGACTTTAGGTTTCTTCGTAAGGAAATATATCCATTTATTCCTTGAGAAGTCATCTATAAAGGAGACATATTACACATACTTACCTAGTGATGGAACCGACATAGGTCCAAACACATCACTATGCACAAACTCTAATATCCCTTTCACCCTCTTAGCACTAGAAGGAAAGCTCACCCAATTCCGCTTCCCATATACACAATGTTCATAGAAATAGAAATTCCAAAGAGAAATTAGACATACCTTCTACCATACCTTTACCATGTGGTAATCAAAAGGCCCTTCTCCCCAATATGTCCAAGTCTTTGATGCCACAACATAGTCTTTCCTCCATAGACCTCTAGATTTTCTGCTCCACTTTCAGGGTCCACAAAATTGTTGCAGCCATCAATAACAATGCTACCTAAAATCTTTTAGAGAGTTCCAATTTGAAATCCATGCATTGATACCGGTGCTCCCCAAACCATCTTGTGAGTATCTTTTTCGAACACTGTTTTTACGCCCGCATCGTCCATATTTCTTACAGAAATCAGATTTATGGCCAATGCAAGAATATGCAGAACACTAGGAAGTGTTATAATGCTTCCACCTTGCAATTTCAGCTTGATTTTTCTGCATCCTATGATTTTGGTCTTCCTGTCACCACGTAGGAATACTTCACCACCATCATATTTCTCGTACTCACAAAACCACTCTCTGTGGGGAGTCATGTGAAAGGATGCACCTAACTCAATAAACCATGCCTCGTGATATACATGTGTACTGGATGAAGAATCCAAGTACACATCCCCACCTTCATCTAAGGTGGATTTTCCCTCTACAGAAGGACCATCATTAGATCCCTTTCCTTTCTCGGAAGTTTTAGATTTGCAATCCTTTTTGTAGTGCCCTTCTTTGCCACATTTCTAGCATACCTTTACAAGTTTTCCTAGAGATTTAGATCTCTCACTTAAGGAATTAGTTATGTTTATGTTCTAGGATCGTACTCTTACATACAAGGCATCTCCATTTTTTCTCTCCATATTTTTCTGTCTCATCTCCTTTGACAACAAGAATGAGACTATTTAAACAAACTTCAAGGTATTTGTATTGCTACCTATAGTAACAACCAGTGTATCCCACGAGTGTTGTAGAGAACATAACATACTAACACACTTATCTTTGTATGAAATTTTAATATGAGTAGATAAAAATTGATTTACGACAGTATTGAAGGCGTTTAGATGCTCTTTCACCGAGTCTCCATCCTTCATCCCTAGGTTATGCAAATTTTTCCATAATAATAGTTTGTTCACCAGAGACAAATTGATATAAAGTCCCTAACTTATCCCACAAATCCTTTGTCGTAGCGTCTCTTGATCCATTCAACAATATTGAATATGAGAGACATAATCACATTTTTCTCTTTGCCTTTCAATCTAACTTTGCTTAGTCTTCTGTTGACATTATTGCTGCTATTGTACATGTATCTATAATAATCCATTGATCTTTATCCACCAAAAAATCCTCCATTTGGTGTTTCCACAACTCAAAACTCTATCCATTGAATTTCTCAATCTCTATCTTTCCACTATTTTCCATATCCTTTCACCGCAAGAATCGATCCCACAAATCTCACACTATAACAAGGTCTACCACAGCCCCGAGAAAAACCCCTCAACTGTAAAGGCACCCTCTTGAAGTTGAAACACCTCTAATACCAGATGTAGCTTGTAACCATGTGTAGAAATTACTTGCAAACAAATTCTTAAAAATAAAAAATATACAATAGCAAGAACATAAAATATACATAGAGATTTTCGCCTAGAACCCAAACTGGGAAAACTAGATTGATTTTCATTATTTTCCTTTCAATGTTACAATACATTATATACATGTTGACGCATTCATAAAACCCAATCCATAAACCCTAGATTAGAACATAATTGTAGTTCTCTTGATCGAATAAAAAAAATAACATGGGAAAAAACCATCATGCCCAAAATTATGCGCAAAACCATGGGTAGGTCCGTCCCCCATCCTTGGGTCCAACCCCCATCTTTGGGTCTTCCCCCCATCCTTGGGTCCGCCTTAAATAAATTTCTTGGGGCACTACCCTGGACCCCATCTAGGGGCGCTACCGCTCCCCTACAATCCCCCTGTCGCACCCGATGCAATAAAACAATGCGTGAGACTAGTCATGGAAAAAATATAACACATATCCAACAATGTTGGTAACATCGTATGTGGGGAAACTGTAAGATCTTCAAGGTTCCTAAGAGATTTAAAGGATCTTCAGTGTCTGAGGTTCAAAACTTGTTCGCTTCAAAACCTAGTCACCTTCGTTCACTTGTTAAATTTTCTTTTCTTTAATAATAAACTCGTATCCTTTTAATGATTTTATTAATTTAATTGACAAAACAATAATGGAAATAATAATCTCCTCCTCCTCTTCCTTCCAGTTCTATTGCATATAAAGGTTTGGAATTGATGGAAATTAGTGCTAAGTGCAGTAATCAAGTTCATCATATAACTATCATTGTTGTTGTGGTTTTGCACAATCTAGCACAACACATATGATTCGATAATTGGACTATAGATCATTTTTAGTTTGGATATATTTCACAGTTGGTTGATTCCATAGTTGAACTAACATTACACAATTGGAATGCAGATCATTTGGCAAATTATATATTTTTCCATGTGTGTCTCCACCATATGTAATGTGTAATAGAGTCAACATTTAAAAAATATTGATATACTTGCATTACGCCTCAAAATCTCCCTCATACTTGGCTAGAGTTGACATTTAAAAAATGTTGACATACTTACTTACATTACACCTACAAATCTCCCCCATACCTGGCTAGAGTCGACATTTAAAAAAAGTTGACATATTTACATTACACCTACAAATCTCCCCCATACCTGGCTAGAGTCGATATTTAAAAAATGTTGACATACTTACTTACATTACACCTACAAATCTCCCTCATATTGAGTTGTAGAGTACCTCTCGACACAATTATAATCTCACATGAATAAATACTATCTACTGACTAAATTTGTTCTTTTGTTTATGACAAAATAAACAAAAATGATTTAAATGATGAGAAAAAAACAAATATCGAATGTCACAAGGAAGACAATTTTAAAAAGAAAATTGGCTAAGCAATATGAAAGGACATTTATTATCTAGGTAGTATTCTCTATAGTCCACCACTCTCACCACCCTATCTTGGATATCTCTTTTTACTATCTTCGTTCTTCATTTTGTCATGGTTTAATGAGACGTCAAATTTTCTCGGAAAATTATGGAAATTTCGGCACGATTTTGGTAAAATCTAGCAATTTGTTTTGTAAATCTAGGTTACCATTGTCAAGCTTCAAGATTTTGGGTGCCTTAGGGGTTTTTGATGGTGAATCCATTTCTACCATAAAAAAACTAGTTTTTTTGAAAAAAATATCGGATTCTGATTTTTTTGGCAGTTTATGGCCTCATAGACAATGCCCTTGATTTTCTTTGACAAGATTTTTGCTAACCATGGTTAACAATATTTTAGCTAACCATAGTTTCCAAGTTCTATTGTATTGGGCCAATTTTTTTTAAAAAATTGCATGTTACTATTCCATTAAAAATTTGTAGCTAAATAAAAATATTTGTTTAATTAAAAAATTTAAGTTTCTTGTTAAAACATTGTAGAGAAGGGGTAGCTTTCATAATAATAAAAAAATTGTAAAAATTTTAGAAGACATTTTCCTAATTTTTTTTGGATGCTAGCAATTACCACATTGGTTTATAGTGATTATATTCTTGGTGTAAAATTCAATTAGAGGGGGTTCATTTTGTGTGGTCTACTACAAAGGATAATTTGCACACACATTAATTATTAAATAAATTTGGATAGGATAGGAATAGTGATTGAGACATAAATTTCCCGGTATATAAAGATCACTCAAAGCCTATTTTAATATCTAATATTTCATTCTTTACATTGAACTTCAATTTTAAGATTTTGTTCTTCATACTATTAGATTTTACTAACATTTTTTCTCTCATTGTAATACTAATAAATTTGATGCACTTTATTTTTCTTTATGTTTAATCATCTATAAACATGAAATGTTAATATTGGAAATAAAATAAATTAAAGTAATAAATTTGATGCATTGTGTTTTTCATTACATTTGAATCATTTATGAACATGAAAAAATCATATTGGAAATAAAATAAACTAATTTTTATGAAAAATTAATATTGGAAATAAAAAAATAATATTGGAAATAGAATGAACTAATATTATGAAAATAAATACTAGAAATAAAAGAAACTAAAGTAATCTTATGATAAAAAAAAATTAATATATTTTCTTTAAAATTTGAATATAATTTTATTTATTTCAAATTTTAAAATTTCAGAAAAAATGCATAATTAGAGTGAGTGGGAGAATCGGTGACGAAAATGAGGCATTGGCTTTGGTGCTAGTTTTGGAAATAATGTACATTGTATTGGGCGCGTAAACATGGAGCATGCGCTCTTTCGCCCTCTTATTTATATAAATCTTAACAAACATTTATTAAAGTTTAATAATATTTTTCTTCCTACTAATAAATTAATAATTATAATTTAAAAATAAAAATTGAAATTATAAAATCGCGGCACCAATACAACTAAGATTTCAAAATTTAAAAAAAATAGGTTAAAATATTCTTTATAATTGAAAATGATAAAAAATTGATCCTATAAAAAATACAATACTAGTTATATTAATCATAATAATTACTAAACTATAGCATATAAAAAATATAGTAATAATTACGCCGAAAGGCGTTTTCTTTGTTACCTTTGGGTGACCAAACACTATTTACCTTAGCCAATGAAAAGCTTTTATTATTATCGTTCCATCCAGTTAAAAATTACCATCTAGCTCACTTAAAAATGAACATTTGGTTCATGATCATATAGCTCTAGGTCAGTTAAATAGATAGGGTAAGCGATTTCTCTCTTCTTTCACTCTTTAATTTTATTGCAATTCAAAGCATCAAACCAGTTTATGAACCCATAAATCTGAAACAAAAACTACATCTGTCTCCAACACTGGAGGTTGGTAGTGACAACTTAGAGCTGCAAGCCTACCGTGTCCAGTACTTCGTTGCAATTACCAAAGCTGACGATCTCCTCCTTCAACTATGCACGTTTTGGAGAATGTCGGCTCTCAGGGAAGAGTCTCGAAGTGGAGACTTTGGCTTGCAAGATATGTGTAGGTGAAGATGATAGGATGATAAGGCATGTTATCGAGGAATATGTGAAGGAAGTTCTGGTTCTTCCCACCATTATTTACTAGAACGGTGTCTCTACCATGGGTGTTATTTCTGCAGGAGCCCATGGCAGCAGTCTTGTGGGTAGAAGAAGTGGTGTTTATAAATACATTTTTGAGTTACATAGGAAAATGCTATGATTATCTGAGACAATATCCTAATGCAGCTTCCAGTTTCATAGCTTCTTAACTTCAGGGGATAATGGTGAAACGACTCAACTAATTCTGTATAATAGGGGAATCTCCATAAGACCGTGCCTGTAAATTTCTACTGAATATCCAGGGATTTTTGTTTTATTAGTAGGATTTTTGTTTCTGCTATAATGCTTGTAAGGGATTTAATGGGTTTGGATTTTAACTTTCTGCAAAAAAATAATGGTATTAATGTTACTGACATGGATTTCAGGGTCATTGATAGTATTTGAAGCTGTGTTGTGGATTTAATGGATAGTATTTTGCAAGGTGTGATGTCTGTTTGGGCTAAATAGAAGTTGTTGGGTTGTTCTAAAATTTCATCGCCTTTTTTTTATTCCTTAGATATCAATGTGTCAATTCAGAGATTCTATATCATTATCCAAGAAACAATGGAAATAATCCCCTTGTGAAATCAACTGAAGAACGACCTTTGTATGTGGCTCAATATCCAATTGGGTTGGACCTAAAACTAGAATAATTTGAAAAGATAGTGTTGTAGGTTCAGGTGGAGTAGGTGAAACCCAAAGTTGTGGGGATCTTAGGTGTAGGAGGGGTCAGAAAAATGACATTGGCGAAAGCATTCTTCAACCTTAACAGGTCAAAGTACAAGGAATCTTCCTTTATAATCAATGTTATGGAAACGTCTCTAAATATTTTAAGAAGTGTGCTCATTGAAGGCTTCAAACTTGGAAATATAGAAACTAAGTGTCCAAAGGAAGGTATAATAACACATCCCTTATCCTGTCACACTCTTATAGTTTTAGACTATGTAAATGATACAAATCAATAGGAAGTGCTTTTCACAATTAAGGGTTTCCTTAGCCGTGAAAGTTTGATTTTTCTTACATTGTGTAACAAGCATGTCCTTGAAAGCGACAGAGTGTCCATTTATTATTTAAAGGGACTGAATATCTCACAATCCAAGAAACTCTTCTGTTCTTATGCTTTTAATCAACCACATCAATTACCAGAACTTGCAGATTTGGTAGATTGATTTGTTAGAGTGTGTGGTGGATTGCCACTATCATTGAAAGTGGTGGGTGCACTAGTTTATGGATGACAATATGATTACTGGGAAGATCGATTGGTTCAACTTCAAATAAAATTTCCTAAGGAGATAGAGGGTTGTTTTAGAAGAAGTTATGACTTACTTAGGGAAAATGATAAGTCATTATTCTTAGATATTGTTGGTTTCTTCATGGGACAAGATAGAGATAAAGCTATCAGGACATGGGGTAATGTTGGGCTTCAAAATCTGCCGAACAAGTTTTTGTTAGATGTGGACAATGAAAATAAAATAAATATGCATGAGCATATTAGGGATCTTGGAAGAAAAATTGCGAAGGAAGTAATACCCCTTAGTATTTGGGGTTAGACAACCAATATCACTGATGATTTGTTACAGTGATCCTCACATGTAAGTACTTCGACAATCCAAACTTTTTTCTTGGATTTGATTAAATTTTAAGCTTTAAAATTTCTTGTTTCATGACAAAGTTAGATTGGTTCATTGTAGTTTTTTTTTCTTGATCAAACGAATAGGTAATATCTGAGGTTAGCGGAATTAGTATGGTTAGTTCCTCCCTTGATTTCTTCACGGATAAACATCCCTACCTTTCAAATAACCCAACTTCACAAATATCATGGATCAATATGGTTAGTTCCTCCCTTGATTTATTCATGGATAAACATCTCAGCCTTTCAAATACCCAGACTTCACAAATATCATGGATTAGAAGGTCAAAAATTACGCTCTATTCAGTAATTTCCATTTTAGGAAGTTGCAACTTGTTGCAACTAAAAATATCATTTAGAAGACATATTGAGGGAGAATAAACCACATTTGATATGATTCTTTTGATATGGATTTTCCCACTCTTCCCTGCTTGACTCGATTCTGATGATGAATTTAAGAGTTCTAGAAATGTAGGGAAGCACTTTAAATATACTGTGGCCACATCAATCACATCAATCTAAAGTACGAAAATATGTTTGCGTTTATCCTTCTTCATTTAATTTCTTATTTTGTAGGCTACAATTTTGTGTTGAAACGTGAACATTGTAGGTGTTGCCTCTTGATCTGAAAGAGTTAAATATCTCGGCTCCCCTCTCAGAGATTCCAAGGTCTATAGGGCAGTTGAAGTACCTCCAAAGGATCGCCATATGGAATCACTCCAAATTAGTCACTGTCAAAAGGTTGTTCGATGAATTTCGTCATCTTCGCTCATTGAAATACTTAATTTTCAAAGGGTTCTCAAAATTGGTGTCGCTACCTATTTCATTTGGAGAGCTAAATAGCTTACAACTCATGGATGTGGAAGGTGCTTCCTCTTTGCTTATTCCAAATTCATTTGGAAATTTAACTCGACTGAAACATATTTTATTGAGGGGTTTCGAGAATTTTACCATGAACAATGGAACTATTGGAGATATTAAAATGTTGGAATCAACCCTCCAATGATCCCAGGGAATGAAACGATGTGTTGTTCCAGTGGTGTAAGAAAAAGAGACCTCGAGCCCACATAACTGAATCCAAAAGTTTGATGGGGGACTCTAGCATTCACAGTGGGAAATCCATACAAGAAGAACACCATGCTTCAAAATATGAAAACCACAAAGCTATTATGCAATCCCATGTAACAGTTCATTCAAGAAGAACCACTTTAAGGCCTTTCACTCCACTCTGGGAACATAGCCATGGATTCATCAAAAGGTTAGTTGAATTGAACTTCCATAAATAGGAAACTAATCTTCTTCAATTTAAATTTAGAGACTAGGTTGGTACCATGTAGTCATTGACTATTTATGTTTGTCATTATACATGCCCAATTGAATTCTGTATTTGATAGACTAAAAATTGATTCTACCAGGAATTTGAAAGATTTAAATGGGGCCCACCTTCTAAACAAGGGTCTTTAGGAAAAGGTTGATAGGAATTTATCATCTCCTATAGAGAAACATGTCGAAGCAGTTGGTTTATTCAGTCCAAATGCCATTGGGACCACTAAAGTATCTGATGTAGCCTGAAATTCCACAACATATAATACAAAGGCTTGTGTTCCTCCAGAGAAGATAGATATGGAAACATTTGAATGGCCAAGAATTTTGCTGCAATTGTCTTGGAAAGAAAATGAGGATGATTTTCTTATCATCAAAGGCACAAATATTTCCCAGTGACCCAAAAAGTGGCCGAAATATGTTGAGAAGGTTCTACAGGCAAGAAAGACAGTGGACACAACATTTGATACAGAGGCTTGCGTGCCTCCAGAGAAGATAGATATGGAAACATTTGAATGGCCAAGAATTTTAATGCAATTGTTCTGGAAAGAAAAGGAGGATGATTTTCTTATCATGAAAGGCATAAAGTTTTCCCAACAACCCAAAAACCGGCCCAAATATGTTCAGAAGGTTCTACAAGTAGGAAAGACAGTGGAAACATGTTGTCAATTTATTGTCATTCTGTTTTCTTTATGTACAAAAGCATGGAAGAATAGAGGGTTTGTATTTGACATGTTTTTTGTTTCTGTTACCATAGAATTGATTTCCTAGAAGTCTCAGATTTAGCAAGGGGATACTACGAAGTTAAAGAGAAAAAATGTACTAAGAAGGTTTGTTTTCTCCTTGTTGCTCTATTATGGCCCTTTTTTATAATGATTTTATGAACCATATGTATTTCATTTGTAGATTTCGGTCACTTCTAGTGTGGGCCTTTCTTGTTTGGCAAGTGTTTTCTTTGATTATTGTGTTCAACCTTTTCAGATTATGAAGAGACTCAATTCATTCCATATTTTTGGTTACATTTCTACTATAGAAACGAAGGGGTCTGAAGGTAATGGAAAATTTAGACAACGATTCAAACTGATTTGGCTAGGCATGGACAAATATCCAAGTTCTTCCACTTTTGGCATGTTTGTCATTGTGCAAAATGTTTGCTCATTAATTCATTGGATCCCAACTAAGTCTTTATACTATGCAAAATGTTAATAGATTGATTGCAAATTTTTCGAGGAGAGTTTTGATGGAAAGCTACTCTGCAGTTGTGATTAATGTCAAATTTACTTTGGATATCTGTTTCTGATGATATGGTAATATTTTCTTTGAAAATATTGTATAAAGCCTAAATCTGTAGGTATGTATGTCATTTCAGCCATCAATGGCCTTCCTGCACAAGTTTTAAAGGTGACCTGCAGGGAATGAGTTATGGCACAACCATTCAGGACAATAAGAATGGCTTTTTGTATTTACTTCTGTATTTGTAGAGATTTTGAACAATAAATTCATGCTTTCTTAGAATCATTTTAGCTTTGTTTTTAGAAACTCGTTGTCTTATAAGCAAGGATATTATTTGCAAATCTGTTGGGAGATTTGTTGTATGATATTCATTTAACAGGTTTAAAATATAGATTGTAGGCAACTATTGTGAGGATCAACTAATTGTTTATCCAATGACACTTTTTTATTACACAAAAATATTTATTGATGAACAATAAGCCTATGTTTTACCTATTATGGTTTGGTTGTAATTTGTCTATGGCAATCTTGGAAAAACGAGACTGTGATGCCAACCTTTTGAAGCAATGGTAAACTTGGAAAAATGAGACTATGATGCCAACCTTCTAAAGTAATATAACCCTATAGTTTGTAATGAAATTTACCTTTGGGATTTGTTTTACAGGTCTTCAGTGTCATGGATAGCTTGGGCCCTTCAATTGCAAAGAAAAACTTTAAGCAGGAAAAGTAGACTAGGTTAAGTAACATTAGTACCTACTTAATCTACTAGCACTTTGAGAGTAAGAGTCCATCCTCCTTGCGAAGGACATTAGGTTCCCTTGCAGTTTAAGAAGGGACTGTTGTCCCCCATGGGCCTGCCAATCCTTGATTTGATTTTTTTAAAGTTGTGCTGCAAAAATAAAGACATTTCAACATGGCTTAGGTATCCCTTGATTATCCAGTCTCTCCCGCAATGTCTCCTCCCCTCTTCTACCCTTTGTTGGTACTGTATATCCATATAAACATGAGAAATAGATTATGCATACAATATTTAGCATCCTTTGTTATGTTTCTTTTTCAGAAGTGGAGCTATTGCATGGAGGACATGTTAGAGAGTAATAAAAATAGAAGTACAACAAAGTTGCTGCAACTTATATTATTCCAAGTGACCTTTTGGCTTGAGAAGCATTACTATGTTTTCAATAGCTAATTAAAGGTTATTTCTCGAAAATGTTGAGCTGTAGTGTTTTCCCTGCGATATATTACATTTCAATTTTTAACTCATATGCATATATGGAAATGCTAGGTTTTATTTATTCTATTTTAACTATAATTTTGAGAGAAGCTAAGGGAAAAACATTTTGACAGAGTACAATTTTGTAATAACCTCAAAAGTTTTTCATATTTAACCTTGCTAGTTTAATATATGTTTCTTTGCATTGTTTCTGATTAACTATGTTGTGAGTTGAATCCATTGCTATTCTACAGAGGTTAGCATATTTTTCTTTGGCAGGCTGTTGTCTGGTAGTGATATGAGAAAAGTTTCATTGTTTGGTTGTCTAAGTGTAAAAAAGAAGGATGTTTTTGTTGCAAAATGATTACGCTTTCTCTTAAGTATCGAGCAGGGCATTGTAAGTTGAGTTTTGTGGTCTAATTTTCTCTTATTTTCTGCTTCAACTTGTTGGTTTCTATTTTAGATATTGTTTTTTAGTACTTTATCACATTGTAATATTATTTGTTTGAGTTATTTATTTTCAGTTAGGCATTGATTATAGTGTAGTACGCTGTCACATTGAATTCTTATCATTGATTTTAATTCTCCATTTGAATATGGATAAAATTTCCACCCTTGTAATATGAAGGACACATGCAGTGTTCCATTTGCAAAGGTGTCAAAAGTAAATATTTTAAGGGTGGAAGATGTTGTTAAATTGTTGTACAATTAGTTTGAATGTTGAGGCAAGAATTTCCTATTGAAAATAGCAACAAGAAATACTAAATATAGAAGTGCTAAAAATAGCATTGCTATAAATAGCATTTCGAGATATATTCCAATTTTAGTTAGTCTCTAAACTAAAATTGAGAATTAAAATTAAAATTTGATCTTAGCAGTTGTTTGAGAAATAGTTAATTAATTAATATTGAGTTAATTAGTTGGAGAAAATCAAATATGAAGTCTATGTGAGGAGATGCAATAGTTTTCCCTTTGGTTGAGGAAGTTATCCCTTAATTAAGGTGATCAGGATGAGTTATACTTTGAGTTGTAATTAGTTAGCTTAGTTAACTAAGTTAAGTCTAGTTAGATTAGTTCCAACAGTTTGTGGAACTGATTGTGAGTTCAGTTAGTTAATGCATGCATGCATGTAACTACTGCACTTCAGATAACTTCATATTCTCTCATAAATAACTCATGCATGTTAGCTCAGTCAGAGACCTAGTTGAGATAAAATTATGGGACAATGTACTATCACTTGCAGGAATATTCCATTGAGGATATCTCTTGCATGCAGAAGGAATTCATTCCTTGGAGATTGCATAGTTACTTCTGAGTTTGGTGAGTTGTGTGAGAGGTCAATTCACACAGGTGGTAGCCAGAATACCCAAGAGAAACTACACAAGGAAATAGGAGGTTTGCAGGACTGAGGTATGGCATATGTTGTGTCTATTCAGTCTATGAGCAGCATTGAGGGATTGTACTGAGAGCTGGATAGCTTGTGAGCTAAAACTTTGTGTAATCTGGAGATATTTCCACTTGTATGATAATACAGAGATCAGGGTTTTTAGTTGAGCCTTTCCCTAGAGTATTCTTCTGTGTTCATGTGTTATTGATTTCTCATTCTCTGTTATATGTGTTCTATTTGATCTTGCTCAAAATCAATTAAGCTTCCGCAAGTTTGTTTGTAGAAGTAGA
>APFE030606926.1:138836-151211 GCA_000404065.3 Pinus taeda
TGGTCAGATCTGATGCAGGAGGAGATAAGGAGAAGCACCAGAGATGGATCTTCATCAAAGCAAGATGATGAAGAAAATCTAGCCTTAGTGAGTAAGGTGAGGAAAGGGAAGGGGAAGGCTTCCCATTCCAAATTGAGTTCTTCCCATGGTGGTAAGAATATTGACAAATTGAAAGTGAGATGGTTTCATTATCATGAGGTGGGCCATTATGCTATGAATTGTCCACAAAATAAATTCAAGAAGGGATCCTCGAAGGGATCAGATGGTGAGGCACTGGCCTCACAATTTGAATTGGATTTCACCCTCATCGCATGCATGGTTTCATCGATGGTGGGTTGTGTGGTACCTAGACAGTGGAGCCTCATTCCACATGATCAGTGACAAGAGTCTATTCAGTACCTTGGAGGAGAAGGACCTCCAGATGCACATAGAGATGGGTGATGATGGAGAGTACCATGTCTTAAGTGAAGGTACGATTGTGTTTCAAAGGGAGTATGGAGCTCCTCTCACCCTGACTGATGCAAAGTATGTGCCTGGTCTAAAGAAGAACCTTGTGTCAGTCGCTATGTTGGAAGACAAAGGCTATGATGTAGTCTTTAGTAAAGGAAAGGAATTCTTGAGGCATATCAGCACTGGACATACCAAGAGGATCGGGATTCGAGTAAAGAATCTCTACAAGCTAGCGGTAGATGACTCTGTTGCATTGAGTTCCAAAGTAGAGGTGGTACAGAGCCAATATATTGGTGAGCTATGGCATAGAATATTGGACTACTTGTACCATGGGGCCTTGAAGATCATGCAACAGATTTCTACCGGACTTCCCAAGGGTAAACTGGAGCAAGTGGATACATGCAAAGGTTGTACCATGGGTAAGTATGCAAAATCTTCCTTTCAAGATCGAGATGGTAGAACTGGAGCAATCCCGGAGTGAGTTCATACAAAAGTGTGTGGACCATTCTCTATAGCCTCCACTGCTAAACAAAGGTACTATGTTATTTTTATTGATGATTTTTCTCATTAATGTTGGATCTACTTCATGCAGAAGAAGGATCAAACCTTCTCAAGGTTTTTTGAGTTCAAAGCCTTGGTTGAGAAAGAATATGGAAAGAAAATAAGGGCCTTGCGAAGCGATAATGGTGGAGAGTATGTCTCCCAACAGTTTAAGGACTTCTATGCAATAGAAGGAATTAAACAGGAGTTGATGGCACCCCATAACCCACAGCAGAATGGGGTGGTCGAAAGGAAGAACTGATCGATTGTGGGAGAAACTCGGGCAATGCTTCATGACTAAAGCCTACTGCTTTATTTGTGGGCTCAGGCATGCAATACATAGTATACTTGTAGAATAGAAGCCTGCATTGTATACTGGGAATGAAGACACCAGTGGAGGCCTTGTCCGGGAAAATACCAGATGTGAGTCACTTCAGGATCTTTGGATCATCAATTTATTGCCATGTGACCAAATATGCCCAAAAGAAGCTAGATAATAGCTGAGTTGGGGATACTTGTGGGGTACATTGATACACCCAACAAATATCGAGTGTTCTTGCCTACCAGTTAGAGGACAGTGGTACACAGAGATCTAAAGTTCGACGAGCAGAAAGGCATGCGAGTGTCCCTTGAGAGGGAGCTCAAGTTGCATGCAGAGGAGAACTTTTGGTTCCTAAGGAGAAGGAGCTTCAGAATGATGCATAGCAGCCGCATGTAGAGGATACGAGAGTGGAGACATCCACTCATGCAGAGTCTTCTAGAGATGGGTGAAAGCACTCAAGGTAAGTTGACAGATTGGTGATGGATGCAAGAGAGAATGTGGGACAACCATCCTCTCAGTGCAGACAAAGGAGATCACCCAAGCGGTACACTGGTTAGATGGCCCTGGTTGGGGAGTGTGTAGATACTGAACCTTCTTCCTTCGAGGAAGCAGTGCAACAACTAGTTTGGCTTGATGCTATGGTAGAGGAGTACGACTCCATCATTCAGAATAGTGTTTGGGATGTTGTCCCAAGACCAGAGGACAAATAAGTGGTGAGTTCCCGATGGATTTACAAGGTAAAACAAGCAGCTGATGGCAGTGTGGAGAAACATAAGGCAATGTTTGTTGCTCGTGGTTTCTCACAGGTCAAGGGGATCGACTATGATGAGACCTTTTATCCTGTAGCAAGGTACTCATCTATTAGATCGATGTTGGCGTTATCAGCACAGATGGGTTGGAAGATCCATCAGATGGATGTGTAGACTGCATTCCTCAATGGCAAGATTGAGGAAGAGGTGTACATAGAGTAGCCGGAAGATTTTGAGACCTTCGATTGTGAGTCACATGTGTGCCGACTCAAGAGAACTTTGTACGGGCTGAAGAAAGCACCTCATGCTTGGTACACTAGGATCGATAGCTATTTCACTGGGTTGGGCTTCACCAAGAGTGAAGCAGATGCGAACCTTTACCACATCATGGTAGAAGGTAAGCCATTGATCATTGTTCTTTATGTTGATGATCCGATATTGATAGGTGATTGTTACTTGATCAAGTCTTGCAAGGAGGACCTTGCAAGAGAGTTCGAGATGAAAGACATGGGTATCATGCACTACTTTCTAGGCATGGAAGTGTGGCAGAAGGATGGCGAAGTGTTTGTGTCTAAAGGCAAGTATGCCAATGAGATACTCAAGTGATTCCACATGGAGAAGTGCAAGCCCATGTAGACTCCTCTAGCAGGTAACTAAAGGAAGGAGGATGCTACTTCAGGTGAGGTAGTAGCTGCTACTATTTATCGGCAACTTATGGGTTCATTAATGTATCTAGTGAACACACAACCAGATTTGTGCTTTGGAGTGAACCAACTGAGTCAAGCTATGGTTCAACCTACCAAGCTATTTTGGAAGGCAATGAAGCATGTGTTGAGATACCTCAGAGGCACATCTCAGTATGGATTATGGTACAAACGGATAGAGGGAGCGAAGATTTAGGGCTTCATAGATGCAGATTGGGCAGGGAGTTTCTTGGTACAACAAGAAACAAAGGTCAGTTGTACTTAGCTCAGTCAAAGGCTGAATACATGGTTGCCAGTCAGACAGCATGTGAGGCCATTTGGATGCAGAAAATTCTAGTTGGATTTTTTGGTCAGAGGATGGATCCAACTGTGATCTATTGAGATAATCAGAGTTGTATCAAACTCTCTGAGAATCCAGTATTTCATGACAGGTCCAAGCACATCGATTTCTGGTATCATCATCTTCGAGACTCTGTGGTGAAGAGGATCATGTTGTTGCTGTATGTTTCGACCGAGGAGCAGGATGCAGATATTTTGACTAAGGCATTGTCAAAATGCAAGTTTGAGTTTCACAGAGATAGGATTGGGGTGACAGATAATGCCTTTTTTGTTGAGATGGAGTGTTGAAAATAGCAACAAGAAATGCTAAATATAGAAGTGCTAAAAATAGCATTTTGGGATATATTCTAATTTTAGTTAGTTCCTGAACTAAAATTGAGAATTAAAATTCGAATTTGATCTTAGTAGCTGTTTGAAAAATAATTAATTAATTCATCTTGAGTTAATTAGTTGGAGAAAATAAAACATGAAGTCTATGTGAAGACATGCAACAGTTTTCCCTTTGGTTGAGGAAGTTATCCCTTAATTAAAGTGATCAGGATGAGTTGTACTTTGAGTTGTAATTAGTTAGCTCAGTTAACTAAGTTAAGTAAAGTTAGATTAGTTCCAACAGTTTATGGAATTGATTGTGAGCTTAATTAGTTAATGCATGCATGCATGTAACTATTGCACTTTAGATAACTTCATATTCTCTCATAAATAACTCATGCATGTCAGTTCAGTCAGAGACCCAGTTGAGATCAGATGATGGGACAATGTATTATCAGTTGCAGGAATATTCCATTAAGGATATCTCTTGCATGCAGAAGGAATTCATTCCTTGAAGATTGCATAGTTACTTCTGAGTTTGGTGAGTTGTGTGAGAGGTCAATTCACACAGGGGCCAGCTATAGGACCCAGGAGAAACTGCGCAAAGAAATAGGAGGCTTGGAAGAATGAGGGAAGGCATATGTTGTGTCTATTCAGTCTATGAGTAGCATTGGGGGATTGTACTGAGAGCTGGATAGCTTGTGAGCTAAAGCTTTGTGTAATCCGGAGATATTTCCACTTGTATGATAATGCAGAGATCGAGTTTTTAGTTGAGGCTTTCCCCAAAGTATTCTTCTGTGTTCATGTGTGATTGATTTCTCATTCTCTATTATTTGTGTTCTATTTGATCTTGCTCAAAATAAATTAAGCTTCCGCAAGTTTGTTTGTAGAAGTAGATCAAGTATTTTGCTTTAGTATATTGCATTATTAGGTGATCTACAATGGAAATTTCTACATTTCCGCCCTTGTAATATGAAGGAAACATGAAATGTTCCATTTGCAAAGGTGTCTAAACTAAATATTTTAAGGGTGGAAGATGTTGCTAAATTGTTGTACAATTAGTTCGAATGCTGAGAAAAAATGAGCAATCCATACCAGATGTTGTAAAACAATTCGTTATTAATTTGTTGAGGGAACTTGTTGATTTCAGTACGAGCTCATTGAATGGCTATTTGAGCCTTTCACTGTAAGAGTAATTAGATCCAATCCTACTAGGTCAAAAAATTCATGTAAATGTGTAATTGTTTTTCAATTTTTATTCTTTGCCTTGGCTGTGAAATCCTTCCTCGTGGTCTTAAGTAAAAAAAAAATGCAAAAAATCTAACCACGTTAATTTGAGGGAAGATATGCTGTGCATGCACCAATATTGTTATAGAAATGTATGTTGAAGTTGTGCCTAGTACTTATTGCATAGCAACCGAAAGGGATGTTTTGCCAGTTTTTGAAGTTGAGAAGGGAAATAATTGTTTAAGAATTTCCCATTCTTTGAATGTGAGATAAGAAATAAGGTGCTCTCCTCTTAGGACATGTTGTAGTTCACTTGTATTGTGCACATCTCACACTTGGGTCAATACATTGGCCAATGGGCAATGTTCCTATGTGTTTGCGAAAATATCAATACTTAAGATCTTAGTGTACTGGTATTAGATCCAGTAACTTTTGACATGGTGATTCTCTTTTGGTATTGTCCACCATGTTAGCACATGCAATTGGACTAGATACATTGGGGGAGGGAGGAGAGCTCAGTGGAAATCATTTTTGTGGTTATACTATTGAGTGGACTATGAGATCTAAGGGATGCGCTATGAGATTATTCTACCCTATATTTAATTTGCTTCTGACATTCCCATGTATTATTTTATGTTTGTAATAATTTTGACAACATTTAATGAAAAACTATTACTCATGGTTTTATATATTTGATTGATAGTGTAATCTTGTGATGCAGTTCTATATTCTATATTGAAGTTTGCGCACATCCATTATCTCTTTATAGTTGCATATCTCATTTTTTCACAGGGTTCACCAATAGAAAGTGGAAACTATGCTTTTAGGGTTTTATTCCAATAGATTTGTGTGCATTGATGTAGGTCAAAATCCCATGCTAATAGACCCTTATATAAATGAGACATCCTTTGCATGAAAACCTAAACAATATATAATCCTATGTGCTAATTGTGTAGTTCCCATTGTTTTTCTATAAAAAAAACTCATTTTCTCTAGAAAATTAAGCCATAGTATGACTCTTCAACATTGCCCATGTTCACTCCCAACTAATTTACCAAACATGTCATAATAACTCTACGTAGTGAAAGATCTCACCACCAAGACTAGGGCACACTTCCATAACATTTCCCACCAAGACTAAACTCTTTGTAACAATATTTTCATTAGGATGTGACTAACATAAAAATCTCATTTTTGCTACTAAATGAAGATAACATATGACTCTTATGTATATAACTATCAATAAAAAATTAACCCTAGAATTCTTGATCTTGCAAATGATAAATCAATAGGAAAACTTAATTGCTATTGTCATTTTGATAGTGGCAACACCTTCTCTCATGGTCAATTATCCTAAAATAGCAATGACTTCACATGCCATCAACAATGGTTATAAATAAATACAACTCTAAACTTTGGGACAACACCTTTAAAATAAAAAGTACTCTCATGTTGAAAATGTTATTAAACGCAATAAAAAAAGACACACATGAACAAATTAAAAAAAATAGTAATAAAAAAAATTGCAAACTAAACCATATATAAAATACTCCAATTCCACTTTAATTTCCACTTTAATCATTAACTCCATGTCTTTTGCCTCATTATTACCTTCCACATTCTCCACTCCTCGTTTCAGCGTTCCTTTGCACCTCTTGGTGCAATTGCTAGTTATATATTAATCATAATAATTACCAAACCATAGCAAATTAAAATAAGATGAGTACATTCAAATGAACAATAAATATTGGTAAAGTGTGTTGGACCATGTACAACCAGAGTTCACAACTTTGGTGTCCTTTCACCTTTTTTCGGTTGAAGAGAAGTAAGTAGAAATTACAATTATAATCAAGGGTTAAATTTGACGGGTCCCCTTACCCATTAAACAATTTTTGGTGATTGTTTTATTTTTAAAATGCATTAATGCATAAAATTGAGAAAAATACAAAGACTTGATTAGTGCATCATGTACAAATATTACTTATCTAAAACATTTTGAAGACATTCACATGTTTTTAACTATGATATTTTCTATGTCAATGATACTAATACAATACACCTCCATTTTGAGTAACATTATTATATTTTTTCCTTAAAACATTTTATTAATACAAAAAATTTAAAAAATATATTTGATAAAATTATTTTAAAAAATTTATATGTTTTTCAAATTTTAAAAACTATGTAACTTAATTATTAAAAATAATAATGAATTTAAAATATATAAAAAGTATGGCAATTTTCTTAACAAACCTTTTGAATAACATTCTTAATTAATTTTTCTATAAAAATTTATAACTAAGAAAATAGAAGCTATATTTACTTTAGTCTTTTCCAACATAACCTATAACAAGACATATTACCAAAACACCTTTAGTCTTTCCAAACATTAATATTTTATGACCACATCCTATGACAAAACATATTACCAAAATGTTTTTGGAAAAACACGTTTTCTTAGATTGCACACTCTTAGTCACATCCATTTTAATTGCCAAAACATTTGCCACACTAGCAACCTTCTTGAATTGTTAAGTTAGCAAAACTATAATAACCTAGGAAGACTTATTTCCCTTCTATTTTATCATAGAAATAAAATTTTTGGAAACCTCAATTAATCTCTTACTTTTTAAGGTGCTATAAACCATATTGATCTTAGTGGGCATTAGTCATCATCATCATCATCTTCAATTATTATTGCGCCAAGTATGACCCCTATGTGTAAGTATTAAATTTTAGCTAATTTCAGCCAACATAAAAATAAAAAATTAGAAATCTAAATAATGTTTGTGTTCGTCTATCCAATAAATAATTATAATGAAAATGAAAAAAATAAATGTTGACCCAGAACAAAAAATGAAAATGGCCATATAGAGAAAAAAAAACAATACAATTATCTCATCTGTTTAATAGTTCATAAATTTAACTTCAACAAAAAATTTAGCACATTAAAATCCCAAATTAGCTAAAATTCTAAACGTATTTACTCTTTACTAAAGCCACTACCATTTCTTAAATCAAAGTAAAAAAGTTAATTCAACACAAAAAAATCCAAAATCTTGCTTTAAAATATTTTAATATTTTCTTTAATAAATTATATTTTAAATGAAAACCATATCCTATGGATATATTAAAATCTCTATAAACATAAATATTTCCACGTCAAAGTTGTAATATTCAAAAATATTCATTTGATGTAGATTTATTATAAATTTTGTTATCATGCCATGTAAAAAACATCATTAAATCTAATATTAATATTGAAAGATTAATATTCATATTAAATATTATTATAAATCTGATATTAATTATTAATATATAATAATATAATATTTTTTTTTTTTTTGTTAAGCTTGGCAGGTCCTCTTTTTTCATTCATTTACAAAGCAAATTTACACCACATAGATTGGCTAGGTGGCCTCAACTTGCCCAGTGAGAAATCAAGTCTGTTGGCCACCTATCCACATTGTATGTCATCCAGTAACAAAAAAGTTTCAGTCTTTCTATCCAAGCTATATAAGTCTATGTTTCATGTCCATACTCTAGATATCTACCTATACATATTCTTGCATATTAAGCAAATGTAAAATCTATCCGCATATAAAACAAACTTAACAAGGGAAATTATCTAATAATTATGTTCTGCTGAGGTCGACTCCATTGGCGCAGGGTCTTTGGCGTTCATCTTAGGCATCTCTAACAATTCCAAGATACATTGGATGTGCCTCTCCATTTTGCCCAACCTGATATCTTTCTTGTGAAGTTGAAACTGTAGTTTCTGAAATTCCTGTTTAAAATTTGACATGCCTTGGACACTGAACGCCATGCCCACTGAAATCTGTTCCATAGCCTTTGCCCACCAAGATTTTCGTTAGCCAATAAAGGTATAAGTCTATTTAAATTGGGTGATCCTGCCCTCTAGTTTTGCCAGGATCCAGGACCAGGGTCCTCCAATCCTTTATTTCCTCATCTGTCGCACTGTCCTGCTTGACTTCCTCTTCCCATTCCTCCAAAATTTTACAAATACCTTCATCTATGCCCTCATGGTATGCCTCTGTCACCTCGCTGATAAGCCTTTCGACATATTTTCTTACCTTACGTGCCTCAAACGTGCTCGGTTATGTTTCCTTTCTGGGTGCCTCGCCCTGTCTTCCATGACCATGAATTTTCGTAGGATGAGCCATGTTGGCGATGCCTCAATCCCCTGAACTCTTGCAGGTGGTTGAAATGATTGGAGCTGAGGATGGCATCACAAAACCCGTCTAGAGCACCAACCTCCACTTCTGCAATCAAACCCAACTACAATACTCAACTGTCTACAAGCTCTCTTGTTTATGCCTTTGCTGCGATAACCCTTGTTGCCACCTTTCACACCTTCCCTGCATGCAATTATGCAAAGGGCCATTGCACCCATCAACTCGAGCATTGCGGGGCGGTGGTACAGTACTCAGAGATACTCTGCATTAACCCTTATTTGATTTCCCAATCATCGAATTGCACCCCGATCGAGGTATATTATAATATCAATATTATTCAACTATATAACTTTTAATTTAATACAATATTAAATTTAATATAATATTAAATGTTTTATATTATAATAATATATATTAACTCTAGATGGCGTAGGGCTAGTTACGAGGTTGAGCATGGTTTGATGTAGCCTTGAGTCTTACCTTATTTCAGCCTAAGGTAGATTTCAGCGCTAACACCCTGAACTCCTGCAGGTGGTTGAAATGATTGGAGCTGAGGATGGCGTCACAAAACCCGTCTAGAGCACAACCCTCCACTTCTGCAATCAAACCCAACTACAATACTCAACTGTCTACAAGCTCTCCTGTTTATGCCTTCGCTGCGATAACCCTTGTTGCCACCTTTCCCACCTTCCCTGCATGCAATTATGCAAAGGGCCACTGCACCCATCAACTCGAGCATTGGGGGGCGGTGGTACAGTACTCAGAGATACTCTGCATTAACCCTTATTTGATTTCCCAATCATCGACTTGCACCCCGAATGTTAGTGTCAGTCTTTGCAGCCTTCCTCCAGTGATCAAATATGCTCTTACAAAGTGGTCTCAGAGTGTCAAGGTCAAATTTTGTCATTTCGGCGAGTCTTCAAGCAAAATTTGGTCACTAGGCATTAGGTCTAGGGTTTACTTTCACTCCTTTCACAATTGCCCAAATGTCAGTCTTTGTCGCTATTCAGCTGAGTCTATCATCATTCATAGGGTTTTCATCATCATGTCAGGTTCCATTGGGTCATTTCACATCTTGTTCATGCTTCAGTTGTGCCTAGGTAAGGTCATTTCCCTCTCCTAGGGTTTTGAAGGCAATTTCCCTTGGGCGGTCAAATCATTACCAAAACTTGTATCCAGATGTTCATACACCTTCCCCTATCCTTAATGTACCTTTTGAAACACTTCCCATCACTGAGATCCCCCAAATTCCTCATTTTTGCACAAACCCTAGTTTCTTGCGACAACTTGGCAATTTTCTAGGCTAGGCTTGTGTTTTGCCCTTTTGGACCCCTTCCCCTCATTCAATCTCTGAGATTCCACTTTCCCCTACTTCCTAACATCCCTCCCTACTTCCAAAAATTTCCCAAGAATTTATAAGCCCCTTATCCCCTCCATTTCGCTTCATTTCGACAAAATCCCTTGTTTCACACATCGGGATAAGTTTCACTCAAAAGATGTTTCAGAGAAATAAAAGATGAATTTTGGAAAACTGAGAGAGGTTTTTGTCCAAAACATGTAAAAGAAGAACAACCTCCCTCACGTTTTACACAGGTGTCATGGTTTTAGAGAAATATCAAAAATACAATCGCCTCGGGAGAATTGATGCACCTATGAAGTGACCTTGGGAAAATCAAGTTTTCTCCTAGCTTGGTTGGCCAAATAACTTTCTTGATGAGTCAAAGGGTAACTAGATAAAAATATATTTCCAATGAGCTATCATGAGCTCAATTTGGAGTTGAGAAAGGCATTCAACAGTTGACTGCAACAGCACTCTGCCTTGAGGCAACTTCATTTGGCACATTTTGACAAGTCTTGGGAGATTTGATTTTTGACAAGGAAAATGAACTCCAAATTGAAAAATTCTAGTTGGGTTGGAAAGTAGACTCAAATACCTTTCCAACGAGCTATCTTGCACCTGATTTTGACACTGAGAAGGCCTCCAAAAGCCTCCTGCAAAATGCACTATGTAGCTGGGTGCGCGCGGCGCGTCAGGTTGGGCGCGCGACGCATCAGGGGCGCGCGGCGCATCAGGCGACGAAACTCAGTGTAAAAATACACTGGCGTGATGCATCAGAGGCACGCGGCATGTTGGGTGAGGTGCACGGCGCACAGGGGTTTTTGCCCAAACTTTGTCCAAGAAAACACTAAAATGCCTCCTCTCAAGCGTAAATTCACAGGTAGGCTTATATCCATGGCTCATTCTTGGTTTTGTATGGTTTACGTAAAGGATTATGATATGTTTACCCTAGAAAACCAAATGGAAAAACCCTCCTTTGTCCATTAAATTGCTGTAAGAATTTGAATGCCAAAATTGCTGTAGGGTTTCAAAAACAGAGTGTAACCAAGGTTATCATTTTTTCCCATTTCCCTTTGTTTCCCATTCCCAAAGTAACTCATCAAACTTCCTCATTAATCCCCTCATAATCTGATCATATGATCCTATACCCCCAATTCCTATTTTACAAAGTCCCAAACCCAAACCCTAGTCCATATACTATACCCTATCCCAACAGTCTCTCATTTCCCTTTGGCACACATTTGGCATTGAAACAAGACACCAGGTTCTCATTTTTCATTCTCAACAAACCAAACATACACTTGGCATATAATTTCAACACCATGCAGGCAAACACCGATACATTATATGACCAAGACAGTGACTTCACAACTGAAACTGCATGCACCAGGAGGGCACTAAAATGTCGAAAAAGGGAGGATAGACTTCGAATTTTAGTCGAGGCTTCATTAGCAGGGCACAACACATGATAAAGGGTCTTCACTCCGAATTTGAGGGAATTCATAGAAAATTTTGTCATTTTGAAATTTTTGGCTTGCAAAACAGGGTTTTTGGCTCAACGCGTAGCGCGCCGCGTGCGACCCATAAGATTGGGAGGTCCAAATCACAAATGGCTTTTAGTTTTGGATTTGTCATGATGAATTATACATCCTCAGCTATTGCCGAAGCATTTCATCAAGTTTTGAGTGACCAAAAGGCTCAAAACCACCATGAAAATCACCTTTCTGCCACTTTTTGCACCAACAGGAAGTACTTTCGAGAGAATGCACTTTTGGAGGGTTAAATGGACACCAAATTGGAAAATTCCACTTGGGTTAGAAAGTAGACATCCAAGGCTTTCCAACAAGCCAACCTGAGCACAATTTGGATGCTGGGAAGTGCCCCAAAAATAGGTGGAAAGGCGCGCGGCGCACAGGGTTTTTTGGCACAATTTTCACCTTCCAGCTCAGAATTTCGGCCAGTTATGACTAGTTTCACCTCTTGATGTGATTTTTGACCCATCTTGATGTAATTTGATGTGTATTATGTAATTTTGGCACATTTTTACTTATTCTAGAAGATTCATTCACTAAAAAGTGAAAATTTAATGAATGAATTGGTTTCCTAGCTTATAGGGGTAAGTTGTTTGACTACCTAGATTTCAGTTCCTTGTTTAGAATTAGTTCAAACAGCTCCTAGAATGATGAGATCGACCCCTAGA
>APFE030606926.1:157258-260550 GCA_000404065.3 Pinus taeda
ATGAATGAATTGGTTTCCTAGCTTATAGGGGTAAGTTGTTTGACTACCTAGATTTCAGTTCCTTGTTTAGAATTAGTTGAAACAGCTCCTAGAATGATGAGCTCGACCCCTAAAGGCAAGGAAAGGGGTTAGGATGGTCTATATGATGTAATTTCTCAATCATTTTCAGAGGTTGGAGAGGTTGGACTCTTGGGAATAGCTCGAGACTATATTGTACATATCTTATCTGCATTTTGGCAAAGGAAAGACCAGGGTTTTGCAGCACTATCTGGGATTCATGTGGCTTTATGTGTTGATGGTGTGTTTCTCTCAGTACTTGTAAGTTGTGTATGTGTACCACTTTCCTTATTTAATCTTCTGCAATTAAACAAATGAAGTGTTAAGGTAGAATCCATGAACTTACTATGCTCTGCCTTTAAATTTGTTTAATTTTCTATGTTTTCTTCAGTTTAAGGAGAATCCTTGAGACTTCCTTGCTCTCCTTAGCTCCTCACCAGTCAGATCTATTCATTCAATCACTTTAAAGGCATCCAAACAATCGCCTATCTTGCCCCAAGTAGACCTCTGCAAAAGCTGTGCCTTATCCCCGCACCCAAAATTGCCTTTCCCTTGAATTCAACAAAACCCTAAAAACTCAATTCCATAGTCCTTGTACTTCATACCTAGCCTAAAATTAGTCATCAATTCAGTCATCTTGACCTCGTTGATTATCGTTTGCCGAGATTGACCCGGAGAGAGCCCTCTCCTGTCCTCGTAGGGCTAGCTACGAGGCTGAGCGTGGTTTGATGTAGCCTTGAGTCTTACCTTATTTCAGCCTAAGGTAGATTTGAGTGCTAACACCCTGAAATCTTGTAGGTGGTTGAAATGATTGGAGCTGAGGATGGCATCACAAAACCCGTCTAGAGCACCAACCTCCACTTCTGCAATCAAACCCAACTACAATACTCAACTCTCTACAAGCTCTCCTATTTATGCCTTTGCTACGATAACCCTTGTTGCCACCTTTCCCACCTTCCCTGCATGCAATTATGCAAAGGGCCACTGCACCCATCAACTCGAGCATTGGGGGGCGGTGGTACAGTACTCAGAGATACTCTGCATTAACCCTGATTTGAGTTCCCAATCATCGACTTGCACCCCGATCGAGGTATATTATAATATCAATATTATTCAACTATATAACTTTTAATTAATACAATATTAAATTTAATATAATATTAAATGTTTTATATTATAATAATATATATTAACTCTAGATTATATGAAGGGAAGAACAAAGACACAGAGTGATAGAGTTGGAGAGGTAGAGGGAGTGAGAGAAATGAGGAGAGAGGGTGAGATAGAGATAAAGAGACAAAAGAAGAAAGACATAGAGAGAGAAAAGCGGAGAGAGAGAGAGAGGGAGTGATAAGGAAGAGATGGAGAGAGAATTTTTATGCTTAGGGGTGAGATAGAGAGACAAAGAAGGAGAGATGGAGAGAAGGGGGGAGAGGAGGAGAGAGGGAGGGATATAGTGGTAGAGTTGGAGGGAAAAGAGAGAGAGAGAGGGAGATTTAAGGGGGAGAGATAGAGAGATGTGGGAGAGAAAGGGAGAGAGAGGAAGGAAGAAAGCTAGGACATGAGAGAGAGAAGGAGGAAGAGAGTGAGAGAGGAAGGTAAGAAGAAAGACACATAGAGAGAAAGGTGGAGAGAGTGAGAGGGAGTGATAAGGGAGATGGAGAGAGAAGGAGAGAGGAGAGAAAGAGGGAAGAGAGATATAAAGGGAGGAGAGGGAGAGAAGGAGAAGAGAGAGAGTGCAAGAGAGGAAGAGGGAGGGAGAGATAGATAAATATGGAGAAAGAGTGTGTATGTTTTGGGGGTGATATAGAAAGACAAAAGAGAAACAAAGTGAGATAGGGATATAGTTGAAAGATGAATAGAGGGAAGAAGAGGGAGAAAGAGAGGGAGAAATAGATAAATATGGAGAGAGAGAGCATGTGTGTTTGGGAGGGGTGAGATATAGAGACAAACAAGGAGAGATGGAGGGATATATAGATATATATGGGGGGGGAGAGATGGAATAATATTTCTTGCACTAGATGGACTAATTTCAGTGTAGATGGTGATTTCTTATCATATTTGATTTCTTACACTCAAGGAGATAAACTAAATTAGAGGGGCGAGGAGGAATGGGGAGAGATATAAGGAGAGGAGTGAGAGAGGGAGAGAAGGCTAAGAGAGAGAAAGGGAGACCCAAATATGGAGGGGGAGAGAGTAGGATAGAGATAAGGAGAGAGGGATGGAGAAAGTCACAAGGTTGGAGGGAAAAGAGAGAGAGAAGAGGGGATAGAGAGGGATAGAGATGAAGGATGAGAGAGAGGATGAGAGAGGGAGGGAGAGATAGGAGAAGAGAGAGAGTGACAAAGAGATGGATTTGGAAGGGGATAGAGGGAGGGAAGAAGAAAGACATGGAGAGAGATAGAGAGAGAGAGAGAGAGAGAGAGGTGGAAAGAGACAGGGAGTTACAAGGGAGGAGAGATGGAGGGAGATATAGGTATAGATGGAGGGGGAGAGAGGGAAAAATATTTCTTACACTAGACGCATTGATTTTAACATACATGTTGATTTATAATACTATTTGATTGCCTGCATTAGATGCATTGATTTTAGTGTAAATGTTGATTTTTAATGATATTTTATTGTTTGCACTAGATGCATTGGTTTCAGTGTAGATGTTGATTTTTAATCCTATTTGATTGCTTTCACTAGATGTGTTTATTTCAGTGTAGATGCTTTCTAACTCTATTTGATTTCTTATACTAGATGCATTGATTTCATTGTAGATGGTGATTTATAATCCTATTTGATTGCTTGCACTAGATGCATTAATTTCAATGTTTATGTTGATTTATAATGCTTTTTTATTTCTTGCACTAGATGCATTGATTTCAGTGTAAATGTGATTTCTAGTCCTCTTTGATTGCTTTCATTAGATGCGTTGAATTCAATGTAAATGTGATTTCTAGTCCTATTTGATTGCTTGCACTAGATGCATTAATTTTAGTGTAGATGCTTTCTAATTCTATTTTATTGCTTGCACTAGATGCACTAGTGTAGATGTTAATTTCGAATTATATTTGATTGCTTGCACTAGATGTATTGATTTCAATGTAGATATTAATTTTTTATTATATTTGATTGCTTGCACTAGATGCATTGATTTCTATGTAGATGTTGATTTCTAATCGTATTTGAATGCTTGCATTAGATTTATTGATTTCAGTGTAGATGTTTTTTTTTAATCATACTTGATTGCTTGCATTAGATGCATTTATTTTAGTGTAGATGTTGATTTTTTATTTAATTTAACTAGATGTATGATGGTACATTAATTTTAAAGTGATTAGATTAACAGTGTGATTGATTTTAGTGTAAGCACAAAAACATTATTGACACAGTGCATTAATTTTTGTGTTATAGTAATTCAACCTATTAATATTGGAGAGCAAGAGAGAAAAGGTAAGATATTTACTACAATAGACCGAGTTAAAGATTTGAATGGTTTATGATTTCAACTACACTTTCCGTATTATCGATATGAAAATATAGAAAAACTAACACGGGTGAAAATAAGAATAGTAGAAGAAAATAGGTAAGATTGATCACAACGAAGACTATTTGTAATTGACTACATTATTATTATTCACATTTTTTGTCATTTAACATTATTATGTTGTAACTTTGCATTCAAATTTTTTATTTCATCATTTTTCATAATTAAAGTTATTAACAATATCTATCATCTCAACGGATTGAGGTAACTCAACAAATTTAAAATTAAAACTACTCTTCAAGATATATTTAGTAATGCCTTGAGGGACACTATTAAGAATTAATTAGTTATAAAAAATTGTGATACCTAAAATTAAATGAAACATAAGGTCAATATCAATCCTCCTGCAAGCTATTGACAAAGTTGTCTTCCTTCTTCAACAACAACTAATTATTAATAGACAATTACATACATATATATAAATATAACACAAAAATGTAACATCCACAAACATTACCATCCAAATCCAAAGACATAACCACACAAATCGCTTAAAGCATCCAAACACAGACAAAGAACATAATTATATGGTCATGTTGGGAAAGAAAACATAATCTAAATTTCAAACTATGAAGTTTATCTCAAACATATACATAATAATGATAATCTAAAAATATGACATTGTTTCCCTCAGCTGGAACCAACCTAGATCCATATAACTCCAGATCTATCATGTGCCGAGAGGGATTGAATCCCTCGAGATGCAAACCTTTCCTCAAATTCTACACTCTAGAAAGAAGGTTTGCACCTCGAGGGATTTGATTACTCTCAGAGCATGATAGATCTGGAGTTAGATAGATATGGGCTAGTTATTTTCCAAGCATTAAGGGATTTCTGAGGTCTAAAATGGGCCTCCTAAGAAAAATGTACAACCCAAATAAAATTTCTAAGAAACAATAGGATTCAAGATGATGATGTCAACCATGAGGGATGATTCACCATTTTTGGAGTTAAAAAGTACAAAGACTAAAAAATAATAAAATAATAAAACTACTTTTTCAACTCATATTTTCAGCTTATCTCCCTAATTTTTTACTCAAATTTTGAGCCGGAGTATTTGTTGGATGCAAAATTTAATTCCTCATCCACGGAGTACCCATATTGCATACTTTTGATGGACCCTACTACACGAAAAATGGGAAATACATGAAAAAATGTGATTGCAATCACATTTTCATGTATTTCTCACTTTTCATGTAGCATGGTCCATCAAAAGCATGCAACATGGGTAATCCTTCGATGAGGAATCAAATTTTGCATCTAACGAGTGTTTTCGCTCGAAATTTGATTAAACCCATACGGAGATAAGTTGAAAATATGAGTTGAAAAAATAGTTGTGTCTTTTTTCCCTCTAAAATTTGATGATGCAAGCTAATCTTATCTTATTATTTCCATTATTATTTTATAATTTCCTTAGGAGGCCCATTTTAGACCTCAAAAATTCCCTAATGAATCTATTTAACATGGATTCATTTTAAAACAATATTTTCAAAACTTTGATATAAAAATTTCACTCATACGCCTTTTACGAACTTACTTGTTACTTTGTCTCTTTCGACCCAAAAAGGTGAGAGGACATGAGAACTATGATTTATAGTTACTTCTATTCAACCAAAACAAGGTGAAAGGATACTAAAGATGTGAACTCTTGTTGTACATGGGAAACACACTTTACCAATATTTAGTTTTCCTTCGAATGTACTCATCTTATTTTCATCTGCTATAGTTTGGTAATTATTATGACTAATAAATAACTGTATTTTTTATACAATTAAATTTGTATCATTTTCAATTATAAAGAATATTTTAGTCTTTTTTATTGAAATTTTGAAATCTTAGTTGTACTCGTTTATAATATCAATTTTTGTTTTTAAATTTTATAAAAAATTTATTAATTTATTGGCAGGAAGAAAATTTATTGATTAAGTGACTAATGGTTAAGAGTATTATTTTTTCCTAAGATGTCACAGGTTCAAAACCAGAGGGGTAGAGTATGTATGGCTTCATAGACTTAGCAGTCAAATCACTGCGAGGAGATGGGTCCCTTGTTCCACAAACAAGGGGTCCCATACACCAATTTGGTGTCTCGCTTGTTAGTGAGCTTAAAATTGGATAATAATAATACAAATTAGAAAAATAAAAATAAGGGAATCGTATTTGAAAAAGAATGATAAGAAATCATATGAGAGAATCGATATTCATAAGGAAAGTAAATTGCGCTATATGAGTGATTTTACATGAAACTCAAACAAACATGACAACTTATAATGCATCATGCACTTCAAAAAAAAAATCTCACGATGTTGATTAAAATTGGATAATAATAATACAAATTAGAGAAAGAAAAATAAAGGAATCATCTTTGAAAAAGAAAGATAAATTCAGATGAGAGAATGCTTATTCACCCAAGGAAAGTAAATTGGGCTATATGAGTGATTTTACATGAAACTCAAACAAGCCTAACAATTTACAATGTTGAATTGAGGCTTCTGTGATCCATATCAAGTTTATGAGAATTTTTTCGGCGTAAATCACATGATATTTCATTTATCGATGCATTTCGAACCAACCAGTGCGGTTCATCGTCAGGACAAGTTGAAGGATCAGATCTAGGTTGCATGTTAAATAGTCAAAGTAGAACATCCAACGGCTATATTTGACCAGGCAACGGCTAAGTTGACCAGCTAACGACTATATTTGACTAGGAAACGGTTAGTTGGATTGGACCAATGGAACGGGGAGCATAACTATATTTAATTAAAAAATTAAAATTAAAATAAGTTAAAGTTACAGATTTAAATAATTATTAAATCAATAGTTAGTTATACTATTACTAATTTAAAGGGGTTTTACATTTAATATACATAAAAGGTATTAACTATTTCTTCATATTAATTTTTATTTTAATTTTTATATATTATATTTATATATATATATATATATATATATATATATAATAATATATATATATATATATTTAGCATTAGTTTATACTTTAATTATAGAGGTTAATAAAATTAAAGTCCTATTGTTAGAAATGTTTATATTTGTTAGATCGATCTTATTAACAAAGCTTTTAAAATAAATTAATTTAAGTCTAATATAATAAGAATAAATCTTTTATATTAATTTTATTTAATTTATTAATTTTGTTTATTTATTTTAGTTATAAATTAATAAGTCAAGAAACATATTATCATTTTTAATTTAAGCCTAAATATAGATTGAATTTCAATAACAAAGTGATTATATTTCTCCTTTTTAATCAAGTTAAAATTTTTGTATATAACTAATAGCTTAAACTAAATGCTATTTAAATATCTTATACTATATAAACCAACACACTAAAGAGGATCAAAGAACTATGGCAAAAGAGAGAAGGTTAAAGGATAACACGGGGGAACTAACATATAAGAAAACCAGAACAAGCTATAAAATGAGGGAGGGGAGGAAGGGAAGAAAATGAATAGGAAGCGAGCACTGGGACCCAGCAACTATTGATCTTTTAGCCATCCTGTCTATTGAGATTGCTCGGCCTTTTTTCAATCTCAAGGGCTTCCCTAAATTTTCGGTGATGGAACTGTGAAACTCTAGCAATAACACTGGCCTCCTCAATACAAACATGATGTTTGGTTTTCTCAGCATGCTCTACTAGTGCAGAAGACTTGGTTCTCCTATGTTTTAGGTCAGCTGCATGCTCACTAATCCTCTGATTAATGGAGCGTCCAGTCTCACCAATATAGGGGGTCCCATAGGAACAAGGAATAATATAGACACCCTTCATGTCCTTAGGGTCAATAGGATCCTTTACTGATCGGAGGGACTTACGAATGGTGTTAAGGGGTCTAAAGGTCGAGGGATCATTATGTTTCTTAAGAATCCTCACAATCTTATCAGTGATCCCTTGTACAAATGGTAGATGGACCCCTAGGACCCGTTCTTTAGGTTCTCTTTTAGTTAACGAATTTTTGGTAGCTTCGAGGAAAGCCTTTTGACCCAAGTATCTACTATAACCATTTTCAACAAAGAAATTAAGGAGATTGGATTTCTCTTTCTCAAAGCTCTTTTCATCAGATGTCCTTAGGGCACAAGTAGCGAGGGTGTTGAGAAAACCCAACTTCTCAGCGGGGAAATGGTGGGAACTGGCATGAAGATACTATTTTGTATGTGTTTTCTTTCGAAACACTTGGTGGGAAAGGGAACCATCACTATTCTTTGAAATAATAATATCAAGGAAAGGGAGGCAACCATCAATTTCCTGTTCCCTGGTGAACTTAATGGCCGAGGATTGACTGTTGAGATGATCGAAGAAGAGATCTAACTCCTCTTGGCCATGAGACCAGATGACATTAGTGTCATCTACATATCTTTTCCAAAGTTTAGGCAGGAGGTGGGCCGAGTTTAGAGCCTTGGATTCAAAATCTTCCATAAAAAGACTAGAAATGACAGGGGATAGGGGTGAGCCCATGGCAATGCCACAGGTTTGCACATAGAACTCCCCTTCAAAACTTAAAAAGGTGGAAGTGAGACAGATCTCAACTAACCGAGCGGTATCGAGATCTGTTAGGCAGTTGATCACCTCCATCCCTTTACACATGCATCCCTATAAATGAGGACATGGAGGTGATCAATCGCCTAACGAATCCCAATACCGCTCGGTTAGTTGAGATCTGTCTCACTTCCACCTTTTTTAGCTTTGAAGGGGAGTTTTTTGAGCAAACCTGTGGCGTTGCCATGGGCTCACCCTTATTCTCTGTCATTGCTAATATTTTTATGGAAGATTTTGAATCCAAGGCTCTAAACTCAGCCCGCCTCTTGCCTAAACTTTGGAAAAGATATGTATATGACACTAATGTCATCTGGTCTTATGGACAAGAGGAGTTATATCTCTTCTTCAATCATCTCAACAGTCAATCCTCAGCCATTAAGTTCACAAGGGAACAGGAAATTGATGGTTGCCTCCCTTACCTTGATATTCTTATTTCAAAGAATAGTGACGGTTCCCTCTCCCAGCAAGTGTTTCAAAAGAAAACACATACAGAACAATATCTTCATGTCAGTTCCCACCATTTCTCGGCTCAGAAGTTGGGTTTTCTCAACACCCTCGCTACTCATGCCCTAAGGATCTCTGATGAAAAGAGCTTGGAGAAAGAAAAATCCCATCTCCTTAATGTCTTTGTTGAAAATGGTTATAGTAGATACCTGGGTCAGAAGGCTTTCCTTAAAGCTGCCAAAAATTCGTTAACTAAAAGAGAACCTAAAGAACGGGTCCTAGGGGTCCATCTACCATTTTTACAAGGGACCACTGATAAAATTGCGAGGATTCTTAAGAAACATAATGTTCCCTCAACCTTTAGACCCCTTAACACCATTCGTAAGTCCCTCCAATCAGTAAAGGGTCCTATCGACCCTAAGGACATGAAGGGTGTCTAGATTATTCCTTGTTCCTGTGGGACCCCCTATATTGGTGATACTGGACGCTCCATTAATTAGAGGATTAGTGAGCATGCAACTGACCTTAAACATAGGAGAGCCAAGTCTTCCACACTAGCAGAGCATGCTGAGAAAACCAAACATCATATTTGTATCAAGGAGGCCAGTGTTATTGCTAAAGTTTCATAGTTCCATCACCGAAAATTTAGGGAAGCCCTTGAGATTGAAAAAAGGCCAAGCAATATGAATAGAGAGAATGACTGGAAGATCAGTAGTTGCTGGGTCCTAGCACTCGCTTTCTAGTCATGTTCTTCCCTTCCTCCCCTCCCTCTTTTTATAGCTTGTTTTGGTTTTCTTATATGTTAGTTTCCCCGTGTTATCCTTTAACCTTATCTCTTTTGCCATAGTTCTTTGATCCTCTTTAGTGGGTTGGTTTATATAGTATAAGATATTTAAATAGCATTTAGTTTAAGCTATTAGTTATATACAAAATTTTTAACTTAATTAAAAAAGAGAAATATAATTACTTTGTTATTGAAATTCAATCTATATTTAGGCTTAAATTAAAAATGATAATATGTTTTTTGACTTATTAATTTTATAATTAAAATAATACAAATTAATAAATAAATAAAATATAAAGAATTTATTCTTTTTATATAAGCTTAAATTAATTTATTTTATAAGCTTTTTTAGTAAGATCGATCTAACAATATATAACATTTCTAACAATAGGAAATACCTTTTAGTTAATACCTTTTATGTATATTATATGTAAAACCCCTTTTAAATTAGTAATAGTGTAACTAATTATTGATTTAATAATTATTTAAATCTATAGCTTTAACTTATTTTAATTTTAATTTTTTAATTAAATATAGTTATGCTCCCCGTTCCCTTGGTCCGGTCCAACTAGCCGTTGCCTAGTCAAATATAGCCGTTAGCTGGTCAACTTAGTCGTTGCCTGGTCAAATAAAGCTGTTGGATGTTCTGCTCTAACTATTTAACATGCAACCTAAATCTAATTCTTTGACTTGTCCTGACGATGAACCACACTAGTTGGTTCGAAACGCATCGACAAATGAAATATCATGTGATTTACGCTGAAATTTTTTTCATAAATTTATAATGTGTCATCCACTTCAAAAAAAAATATCATGATGGTAAGTGCAGTTGGCTCTCACTCCATCCAAGATAACATTAAGAAAAAACGCAGAGGAGTACACTAAAATTCCACTCTCAAATCTATAGCAGCTCACCCTTTCGTAGAGATACAGCTGAATTTTATGGTGAATTTTATGCTTTGTATGCTGTTATCTATTCTCAAATTCTTCCAAAAATTCATCAAGAAGAATGCTGCCAATCCCCCACTTTACCCAAATGAGGCTTTGCAGGGCACCATATAGCCATCTTCCAAAACCCTTAATACCTAAAGTTGCTCTTTTTTTTTCAATATGAAAAAAATGCTTTCCTTTCATTAAAAAAAGAGAGTACATTCTCTTAGATTCCATACAAAAGTTCCCTATCTCAAACAGAATCTCTTTTCCACACATTTTTGCAAAGTTTTCAATAATATCCAAACTAAAATCATGTTTTTCATATTCTGCCTATCATATCTGTTCAAGAGTATCTATGATCTATTTATCCACAAAATTGGTATTCAGTTCCCTAACAATAATTTTAGCAACAATATCACTAGCCTATTAGGGAACAACCCACTACTACACAATGTTGTGATTATTTCCTAATTGGTATTGAAACATCCTACATTCAAGAGACAGTCCTAAACATAAGACGTAGAGGGTGAAAATGTGAAGTTGGGTTACACTTTTTGCCTTTTTTTGAGAAAAAAATATCATTTTTAGAAGTTCTTCAACTTTCGGCAAGTCAAAGCAATTTTTCTGTTTAGAATTTCATTTTACAATAAAAAGAAAACTTGTCAAAAATTTTATTAGATTTCTACTACTTATTTTTTGGAATTTTTTTATTCACATTTGATATGTCAACTTAGCAATTGTTTGACTGTGATTTCTTTGAAAATCAAAGGATTCATAACACATCATGTTTTTGAGCAATAGTGTATTATTTGTTAACTTGGTGTTTTTGAAAAAAAAATGTGTTGCAACAATTCAGATAGACTCTACTTCAATATCGTTATATTTACGAAACCAACTGATGCACATCATAATTACTAGAATTTTTTGAATTGAACAAATATGAAAACACGACAGATTTTGAAGATGTTTAGCTGAGTGTCAAGATTCTCAACATATTAGTTATAAACTAAAAATCTAAAAACTACCCATTATAGAAGACAGACCAATGTAATGAACCATAAATTTTTCATATTTTTTTATAGTGTATTTTGGAAAATACCAATTTTTGATTTCACTAAATCATAATGACTTTTAGAATTTTTTTGCAAACATTTTTTTAGGAAATTAATTAAAATTAGAAAATTTTTATGAAATTCCATAAATTTATATCTACTGAAAGTATATTCAATTTTACAAATGTTGGTACTGGTTACGAATGTAAATTCACCAAATTTGATGGAGTTTAAGCATTCCAAAGATGGAAAAAGGTGACGAGAGTTGAGTTGTTGCAAAGTTGCAGGTTAAAATGGTTTGATTGAACTAAAACCACATTCAACCGAACTTGTATTTGTTTTCGACGCTTATTAAAATAAACGTGAAAATAATTTGGCAAAATTACTTCAACAGTTCGGCCGAATTATTTTTAAAAGTTCTACCGAAATTGTGTTGATATTTTCCGTCGACCGCAAGAATGAAACGATGCAACCCTTCGAAGAAAATGTTTTGCCTGAACGATATAAATAAATGGAGCTAAAACATTATGTTGGGTCCCTATAATACTAGTGATTACGCCATTAATATTGTAGTTGTACCCCTTATTAATATTGTTGTGCCCCTATTGCCCCCATATTGTTATTACTGTGCCCCATAGAATCCCTCTATTGTTATTTTTGTGCCTTTATATTATTATTGTTAGGTCGGCTAGGTTATATTGTGACTCCTTAGACTCCTATATATAGAAAGGAGGTTTTGTCATTTGTATCATCGAAGAATTATTCATTTATGTAATGTAAAGGAAGTTGCCCCCTCGAAGAGGCTGAATTCTAAGGCTTTGATCTATCTTTTCTTGAGCTGGTTCATAACACATTATTTTCGCACTCTTTCCTCATTTGGAGTGAACATTTAAGCTAAATCTTATGGGTTGAATTTTTAAAGAAAATGTTTTGGGCTTAATTTTTAAGGTAAGTCTTTTGGGTTGAATTTTTAAAATGAGAATTTTCAGATTAATTTTGAAAGTAAATCTTTTGGGATGAATTTTTTAAGTGAGAGTTTTTAGCTTAATTTTAAAAGTAAGTCTTTTAGGCTGAATTTTTAAAGTAAGTCTTTTGGGCTTAATTTTTTAAGTGACTTTTTGTGCTGAATTTTTTTAGCGAGTTCTTTTTAAAGTAAGTATTTTGTGTTGAATTTTTAAAGTGAGTTTTTTTTATAGCCTTTTGAAATTGACTTTTTTGGGTTGGATTTTAAAAGTCTACATACATTGAATTATCATGGGAAATCAAAGAAATTGCAAGAGAAAATATGATCAAACAAGAGACATTGAGGCTCGTAGAGAATACGAGAGAAACTATTACAAAAGAAAGAAGGAAGAGTGCATAAATATTGAAAGGCCAAATCAATCTCAACTAGAAGTTGAAGCAGGTATGTAAATGTAAATATTTTAAATGATATTTAAAATTTAACTAGTGTATTGTGAAATTTAATTTTTATTTGATGAAACTAATTTGAAAAATATTTTGCAATGTAAAGAGTAAGAGATATTCCTCATAACATTGATGATGAGATTGAAAATGTTGAAAGAGAGTGAAAAAATAATGAACCCAATGATTAATGATGTTGGTGAAGACGTTGAAAGATATTCAAGTGAAGAAGTTGAATCACCATCAAGTATATATATATATATATATATATATATATATATATAATATTCATGTGTATTATTGAAATTATACATATTTTTTAATTTTATTATTTAGTGAATATTTATAGCCATTTACATTTAATTTTCATATGTACATATGAATTATGAAATGCTAGAAAATGTTGACACTGACATATAGGGAGATAAAAAAGCTAACCATGTTATACGATATCGTGTTAAGGTCGTTATTGAGAAGTTTTTCAAAGATGAAAGTGTGAGATATCAAGCTCAAATTTTGAGAGGTCTCTTAACATCAAAGAAATTAAAAGACGTTACAACTCTATTGGGTATTCGAAAATCAACGAAAGATAAAAAGGTGAAGGAAAATGTGATTCAAAATATAAATTATGCTCTAAAAAAAATTGGAAGATCTAGAAAGAAAAACGATGTAGATGCATGTAGAACAATACAAATGGTAGTGGTTTCATCAAGTACTAAAGAAAATCGTTTGGTAAAATATATGGAAAAAATATTAGGGACCTCACGAAAAACATTGCAAAGACATAGAAAATTTCGATTGCAAATAAATGTAAATGATAACCTCACTTGTTGGGTAGTTATTTGTAGGTAACCATACAAATATAGACTTGGAGAAGATTTTCAAAAAATAATATATGAATATTGGTTGAAAAAGTCACGTGTTTCACCAAAAGCAAAGGATGTGATGTAGCGAAGAATAACACAAAATTAGTACGAAGAACATGTAAAACATATCTTGGACACCACTCAGATAGATTTGTTCAATAATTTCATAGAAGAGAATCATGGGATTAATTTCTCATTCAATACTTTTGTGCAACAAAAACCTTGGTATGTTAAACCTATCACTGTACGCGACACTTGTTGTTGTCGTTATCATGTGGAATTTCAATTACATTATGACACCTTCCTTAACATTGGTAAAACATTTTGGAAAATTCACCTCCTTCTTCCACTATCCATGGTTTCATATCCGAAATTATATGTGCAAGAAAAAATCATGAATTATTTTACCAAAAGAAATGTGTTGGTGGTAAAAAATGTGATCATTGTGGAAAATTGACTTTATTTCACAACAAATATTCTATTGATATAAATGATCAATCATTGTCTAACCTAAAAGTGAAATGGAAGGGATATGAATATATCCATACATCAATTAGTGCAAAGAATAGTACAAGTGCTAAAAGGATTGATTTACAAGAAGAATAAATTCATGTGATAGAGTTTTTGAAGAAATTTAAGATACAAATTTATATGTACAACAAGCGTTCGCATAGAGCTTGATGGCAGGACCTGCAATTCAAAAAATCCCGTGAAAGTTTCCACCAAGGACCATTTTGTCAATAGTTGATTTTGTAGAGAATTACACATTTGTTGCACAAAATGAAATACAGAGTGAATATTATCATTATGATCAAGTCTCTATGCTTGTCCATATTCTATAGACATGTTGAACAAAATGTTGATGATATAGAAAGCACTAGTGAGAATTGACATGTTCTTAAAGAATATCACTTTTATATCAATGATGATCGTACACATGATACACATTTTGTACAACATTGTTTTGATAAGATTTATGACTCATTGAAACATCGTGGAATAAAATTCAATGAACATTGGATATGGCCAGATGGATGCACAAGTCAATTCAAATCTTCATGATCATTCTTTTGATTGTGTCATCTTCATAATAAAACCCACATTAAACATTGTTGGAATTTCTTTGAGACTAGTCATGGAAAAGGAGAACATGATGGTGTAGGGGCATGTATAAAACGAGCACTTTGAAGATTTCAAATGGATCACTCTACAAACAAACTTGTGTCAACTAGAGTAGTTATTCAATGGTGCAATGTTGCACTAAGCCATCAGGCTAACCCATCAAGGGAGGTACGAAGGTATGTACATATATACAAATTAACTTGTATATAGTTTTAATATATGATATTTTTTATTAATTTTATAATTTTGAACATTTATAAATTATATAGTTTAAACAGTATGAGGATTGTTATCTCTGATATATAAATTGTATTTTAAATAACGCATTTAAATTCTTGTTTAGATTTACTATAGTTTTTTTTTTCATATTGGAGTTGAAGAAGTAGATAGATCGATTACATATGAAGCTGAAATAATAAAAGGGACTCAAAAATTGCATTCAATTAAAACAAAGGATTACCGAAATACGTTTGCATTTGATAAAATAAAATATTCTTGTTTTTTTCCTATTTGCATAAAAGACACACAATCTAATGGCATTTGTGAAAACAATATGCATGCAAAATGTTGGCAACATACAAAACTAAATAAAAGGGGAAAATGTCAGTTGAAAGCTTCGAAGAGATGGAATCAAAGGAGACTATAGTATCATCTAAAGGTGATCAAGTTTCTGATCTTGTTAGAGAAGGTAACATTTCAATTGATTTCAAAAGATATATGTGTGTGTGTATGCGTGTGTGTGTGTTTTATGTTTTTAAAATCAATGCGTATAAGTATCTAGATAATAGTTAAAACTATAGAGATCTAGAAATAGATAATAAAATTAAGTTCATATTGATATTCAGTTAATTTCATGTTAATTATGATTTGAATTTACACTTGTTTTATTGTGCAAATGTTTTTGTTGTAGTTGTACTCATTAACAACATAGAAAATACCAAGTATTATTTGATGTGGTGCACTGAATGAAAGATGAAGTTATTGGAAGACTATGATGATAATGGTTTTATATATGAAAGAGGGTCTATTATACTAAAAGACTATTTTTTCCAAGAAACTCCCCAAATTGAGAGTAATGTTTACTTTCAAGACTATCAACCTGATGTCATAAGTTGTCAACATAGTCACTTGGTGTGTGCAACGTGCATAAAGTTGATAGAAGTTCAATAAAAAAACAATTGAAAGTTAAAAAATGGACAATGTCAAAAGTCGACCATGAACGGATCATTGAAGATAGCATTCCATTAGAATTTTTTAAATTGATCTGCCCAACAATTTCTTCTACTCGAATTCATCTTTGAGAACTTACAGTTCATGTATATTCTTAAGAATGTGATGATGTGAAAGCGATACTCATTGGGTCTTGTATTGAGTTACAAAGTTTTATGTATACTGCATGTTATGTAGAGATGTATTGAAGATTTACTTCTCTATTAATTTGTGATGTATACTGCGTTGTTACTGCTCTGTTACTTTGTGATTGTGGTTGGTTGAGCCAAGCATTGTTACTTCTCTGTTAATATGTGATTATGGTTAAGCCATTTACTAAGAATCATTTACTGACATTATAGGAATGATTGAATGCAAAATGTACCAACTAAATGCAAATATACTTTCATTTCTATATATTCATGAACTCAAATTATATGTAAAACATTTAAAAGCATCAAACCATGCACGCATCATGCAAATTGTGGACCATGTTTTATAACGCAATTTTATCTAATTTATGTTTCTTTATATTAAAAGTTAACTATCAACTGACATCCATAGTAGCCTTTCTATACATGAATGCGAAATGTACATACCATATTTTATAATGCAATTTTAACTTATCACTGTTTCAGACATCTAAACCGAATTATAAGATTCATTCAAACGCAAAATATACACTGCACATTTTGTAATTTGCAATTTTAATAGATTCATTTTAAATAACTTGAAAATCAACTTTAAACAAAACCTAAGAATCATATACTAACATTATAGGAATGATTGAATGCAAATTGTACCAACTAAATGCAAATATGTAAAGCCTTTAAAAGTATCAAACCATTCATGCATCATGCAAATTGTGGGCCATGTTTTATAATGCAATTTTATCGAACTTATGTTTGGGAATTCAAACAATGTTTGTGCATTCAAACAACTTTATATTAAAATTTATCTATCAACTAGCATCCATAGTAGTCTTTTTAAACATGAATGCAGAATGTACATACAATATTTTATAATGCAATTTTTAGTTATCATTGTTTTAGACATCTACATTGAATTATAAGGTTCATTCAAATGCAAAATGTAGACCTCACATTTTGTAATGTGCAATTTTAATATATTCATTTTAAATAACTCAAGACAAGACAACTTTAAACAAAACCTAGGAATCATCTACTAACATTATAGGAATGATTGAATACAAAATGTACCAACTAAATGAAAATATGTAAAACCTTTAAAAGCATCAAACCGTGCATGCATCATGCAAATTGTTGGCCATGTTTTATAATGCAATTTTATCTAACTTATCTTTGTTCTTTCAAACAACTTTATATTAAAAGTTAACTATCAACCGATATCCATAGTAGCCTTTCTATACATGAACGTAAAATGTACATACCATATTTTATAATGAAATTTTAAGTTATCATTGTTTCAGACATCTACACCAAATTAAAAGATTCATTCAAATGCAAAATGTAGATGTTATGAAACTAGCTCACAAAATAGAAGAAAGAGATAGATCAACGACTTAAAATGTATCCTCTTTGAGGGGGAAACCTCCTTTAAATTACACAAATGAACAATTGTTGGATGATACAAATGACAAAACCTCCTTTTTATATATAGGAGTCTAAGGGGTCACAATATAATCAAAGTCGACATAACATTAATAATGTAAGGACACAACAATAACAATAGTGGGCTTTTATGGGGCACAAAAATAACAATATGGGGACAACATGGGCACAACAATAACAATAAGGGGTATAAAGAAAATAATAATAAGGGAATGCACTAGTATTATAGGGACCTAACATGCCCCTCTCCTTCAAAAAAGTGTTGTCCTCAACACTTCAGTAGTTTTGGATGCTTTTGTATAAAATTCTCATATTCCCATGTTGAATCTTCAACGGGTAACAACACATATTTCATTAAAGTTGGAAATGTTTTATTACAAGGACATGACTAGAATTGAGCTTTTTGGTTATTTTGAAATTCTAGATCCACTATTTACTTCCAAATTTAATGAAATATGTGTTGGTAAGTTTTTCCACTTGATGAGATACTCTGAAATTGATCGATTTCACAGCTGTCAAGTTCTTGTTTCTATGACTTCTTCAGGTTCCAATATGATTTTTCCTTCCTCGTTAAGCTTTGGCAAGATTGTTTGAACTGGGAGCTTGTCACCTATAACCTTCTTTTAAGCATGAAACATGGAAAATTGGGTGCACTTGGGAAGATGTAGGAAGTTCCAGTTTGTATGCCATAGTACTTGTTAGCCTCGCTGATAAAAGGCCCAAAATTGGATCCATATATGTTCTAAAAGTCTCCAAATTTGCTTAAGAATCATCCCAAGGGATCCAAATATGCTCCAAAGCACTCCCTAAGTCTTCAAAAGTGCTTAAGATAATCCATCGATCGAAAAAAATGAGGGAGGAGAGCCCTTCGAAGGGCAGAAATGCACTATCGGGAGGCAAAAAATGCATTTAAACAGTCAAAAACCCTTATCGCAGGCTTAAAACTCAAGAACGCACAACTGTCGTTAGATCTGGCCAATCAACGGCCTAGATCTAAGCGGCAAAATCACAAAACGGCAGTCTCAGGCAGTGGCAATCGGCGCTGGACACCACCGATGATCAGATCAGTCGGTCGCAATCAGCGGAGGCGAGTTGGCGTTGTTGGCACAGACCAAGGGGAAGTTGCAACTGTTGTCAGCGATTAAATGTGGACCGTCGATTGCTCGTGTAGATTGATGGCCCATGTTACATTGCCTGATCACTATCGGTAGAAACCAAGGGGTGGGGCCTTTACATGTATATGTGTGCGACCCTATTTTGCGGACCTGACGGTATTATAAACAATGTTTCATAAAATTTCAGGTCCATGCCAAGGCCCATTTTCAATGCATTTTGTGTATTTTCATTGTTTAAACAAAATAGAAAAGAAACCTTGGGGCATTACGATTACGATGAAGCCTGAACCAGAAAGGGTCTAGGAATTGAAATATATATATTTTGAAGCCTACCAAAGGCAATTCTTCATGTTTTCTAGCGTTTTTCACGAATTTCAAAATACAGAGGGAAGCGAGGGAACCGGCCGGCTACGATATGTGACAGCGACCAAAAGGGCATACTCAATAAAGGAATTAATCATGTTTATGGGCTTTTTGAAGTCCGAAAAGGACAGAGAGGGGCGAGAATTCTCAGAATTGTTGTGCTTTCTATTCATAACAGAAAGCATTCACTATCCACATTTTAAAGGGATTTCATAGGCCGGAAGAGTGATTCCACCATAGAGCAGAGGCAGAATCAATGGCAATGCAATCATGGAGCCACAACACGCATAGCTAGCCCACAACAGAAGTGATTAAGGAGCATAGACAATGCAACACTGCCAAATCAACCCGAAACGATCATGGAACCGCAACACGACACAACCAGAACAAATAGAATGATTGTGGAGCATCTTTGACATGAGAGAGCTCCCAGATAGCGCAGCAACTACCCAAAATATATTAATGTGGTTATTCCTCTGTCAGAAGAGGAAAACCTCCGAGCCATGCTTGCCGATAGAGGGAATCAAACAGTTAACGAATCAGAGGGACAGATCAAGACCTCTGAAGCTTCAGAAGGCTCAACATCATTATAAAGAGCTATAAATAGCTGAAAACTAAATGTAACAAGGGTTGAACTTCTGGAGATTGTTCCTCCTCTGTTCCTTCAAGCTTCTCATCTTCATTCTAGCAATATAAGCTTATTTGCCATTATATGTTCAATGTCCATTCTCCTTGCTCTTCTATGCCCGCAGCTGAATAGTTTGTTCATGTTTTCTTTATGTTAAGGCCAGATAACTATTATCTTATCTCTGCTTTGATAAATTAGATTTGCAAGCTTCTTTGATGCCTGTAGCTAGCCATCCATATGTGGTTATATATGCATCTGCCAGTACAGTCAGTATTATCTTTTGCTGCCTGTAGCTAGCCATTCATTTATGTTTATGTATGAAATTTGTTGGTATAGTCAATATTCTCCATCTATCCATTGAATTTATAAATTATTGAGCATTAGTGGTCTAAAGCCTTGTATTGGTGAGAGCGTTCATGCATGCCTTGAGTTAAAACAGAGCTGAAATGGTTATCTAACTTGATCCAAAACATCATTTATTCCAATAGTTTAGAGAAAAATATTGAAGATTATATGTTACCAGGCATCTCCAAGCTACAACCTAGGAGAGTTTCCTGGAGTGCTAACATAATTGGTGTCGTTATCGGGGAGGAAACTAAAGCTCAACTTCCCTGGGAAATGACATAGATCCATCTCTGATGATAGACAAGGTTTGGGCACTTTTTGGTTGTAATCATCTATCTGGCGACTCTACTGGAGGCCGAACCTCTTGGTGACTCCACTTCATAGTTCTAGCTCAATTTGTGAGGCATACTCAGAGAAATCCTCAAAAGCTATAAACTGACCTAGTACCTGACCCTGAAAAAATCATCAAAGAGAGAAAGGCATTGCAGAAAGGAGCATCACGTTCAGTAAATCTAAACAGTCTCCCATATCTCTTCAAGAAAGGCTTGTAATAGAACAAATACATGTTGAGAGTATAGCATCTAATACTAGCAGTGTAAAAAAAAATAAAAAAAAAACTCTCAAAGATTCATAAAGCTCCTTATTCTTTAGGTTCTCCTTTTGCTTTAAGCCCAAAGGAAACCTCACCTCCTATCCATCATACTCCTTTAGTCCTGTCAATCACTCCTCAGCCCTCTATCATTCAGACTGTCAGTACTTTTTTAGCCACCACAGCTATGGCAAGTCCGCAAGCACCTACAAAAATGGAAAGAATCATAGCTACTAGGTATGGACCTCTAATACTACCTACTCCTTTGAATGCTATGTCTACTGGAGAGTATCGGAAGTATATGCCTAAGTTCACTGGAACTGAAGGTGTTTCAGCTGAAGAACATCTTGAGTCATTCTATAGCTATGCTGATAACTTGGACATTAGTGAAGATGATGTCTGGATGAGAGTCTTTGTCCAAAGCCTAGATGGAGAGGCTAGAAAATGGTTCAGGGAATTGACCCTACCATCTATAGCAGATATTAAGGCCTTAGATGATGCATTCCTAAAGAATTGGGGGGATAAGAAGGATCTCCTTTACTACCACACTGATTTTGGGAACTTACAAAGGGAAAATAGTGAGTTGCTGTCTAATTTTAATAAGAGATCTAACTGCATGTACAACAAGATACCAGTTGAAGTAAAACCCCCCACTACCTCTGCTAGACTCATCTATGCCAGTGCCTTTGATTCTAACTTCTTTTTACTGTTGAGGGAGAGGTGATGTGCTTCTTTAGCTGATATGGAAGATGTAGCCTTGGAAGTAGAATCAAACATCATGGTTGCAGAAAAGCTTAAAGGTAATGCTGATAAAAGGAGGCAAAGGGGCGAGCCTTCATCATCTTCAGATCCGAAGATCGATAAAATGCCCAAGATGATAGAGTCATTAGCCTTTGAAGTTTCCAAATTAAAGGTTGAGCAGAATTTTGGGAAAGGAAGGGTTCCTAATACCTTTTCTCCTCCAAATCCAAACCCATATAGAAGACCTAATGAGCAGTTGTAGATTTTGCAAAGAAGCAAAGAGGCCAATGAAGACCAAAGGGTGAAGGTCCCTTTTCAGAATGCAGTGATGGAAGAAGAGCAGTTTGAAGAGGATGATGAGATCCATTGTATGGAAGACAAAGGCAGTGCCACTTTTTTAACCAAAGCTGCCTATGAGAAGTCATTATTTAATGACCAGATCAGCGAAGAATGGGATGGTGAAGCTATTTTACAAACTGTAGATCATCACCAATATAATCTGAGGCCTATGATGAGTAATGTCAAAGAAACTCCTGTTCATAAAGTTGCTGTCCCTGCAGAACAACAAGCTAATAAGCAGAAGCAACCAACAGTTGATCCTATCATCCTCAAAGCTCCAACCATAAAGGTAAGAGGCCTTGACATGTCCCCTTCTTCTTTCAGTTTTCAATCAGAAATCTAGAAGCCAAGAATACCTATGCCTCTGATTGAATCAGTGAAGAATGAGTCCTTCAAGAAATCTATCCTTGAGGCTCTTGAGCCTAAAATCATCCAAGCCTCCACTGACTATGTAAATATGCAAGATGACCAACCAACTGTTATTCTCAGCCCAATGATTATAAATTGTGAAGACAACTCCCCATCATTCTATGTTTCTCTGTCTATTCATGATGAAATCCTTCACAATTGCCCTCTAGACACTGAAGCCAACCATAATTCAATGCCCAAGGATGTCATGGATAAGCTCGGCCTCGACATTACCAAGCCTTATCAATTGGCCTCTACACAGCTTAAAAATATAGTTTGCCAGATCACAAAGGAAGAAGACCCCAAGATTCGGGACATGTGCTTTGATGGGGCTTGCTCTAAGGAAGCTGCAAGAATAGGTGAAGTCCTTGTGTCCCCCACAGAGGAATACATTGTTTCATCTTTTATATTAACTTTTCAGGTCACAAATGATACAACAGAGTATAAAGTAGACCTTATTATTCAACAGGTGTACAAAACCTTCCAAGCAAAACACCCAAGGCTAAAATCATGCAGAGATGAGGTGAAATATAGACCATCTCTGCCTGATAATGTCAAATGATGGAAAGTTTTTGAAGTAGTGGATCAAATCAATAGGCTTTTGCAAGTCTTTGATGAATTTGCTAATATGCACATTGACCAAGACAGAGAAACCTTTGATAGAAAGGTAAAAAGGGTCAATTTTCAGTTTAGTGACTGTTTTCTCAAAAGGGATGCATCGAAGGAAGGAGGAGATGTTTTTGATGTCCCAATCAATGGGATGTTCTTTGAACTTTATTTCAATTAAGGCTTTCAAGCCTTGGTCTTGTAAATATGTTGTTTTCAAAGTTTTTATTTCATGCTAAATAGACTCCATGCCCAAAGCAACACTAGGAGGAAGATTTGATCTTGTTGTTTACAGGAAAGGCATTGATATGTAGTTCTTGAAACCTCACAGGGAGGATTTCATCCCCAGAAGGAGCCAATGTTAGCCTCGCTGACAAAAGGCCCAAAATTGGATCCATATATGTTCTAAAAGTCTCTAAATTTGCTTAAGAATCATCCCAAGGGATCCAAATATGCTCCAAAGCACTCTCTAAGTCTTTAAAAGTGCTTAAGATCATCCATTGATCAAAACAAATGAGGGAGGAGAGCCCTTGGAAGGGAAAAAATTCATTATCGGGAGGCAAAAAACGCATTTAAATAGTCAAAAACCCTTATCGCAAGCTTAAAAGTCAAGGACACACAACTGCCATTAGATATGGCCAATCAACGTCCCAGATCTAAGTGGCTAAATCACAAATCGACGATTGCAGGCTGTGGCAATTGGCGCTGGACACCGCCGATCAGCAATCGTCGATGATCGGATCGGCGGGTCGTAATCGGTGGAGGTGAGTCGGCGTTATCGGTAAAGACCAGGGGGAAGTTGCGACTGTGATCGACGATTAAACATGGATTGTCAATCGCGCATGCAGATTGACGACCCACGTTACATCATTGGATCACTATCAACAGAAACCATGGGGCGGGGCCTTTACATGTATATGTGTGCGACTCGATTTTGTGGACTCGACGGTATTATAAACAATGTTTCATAAAATTTCAGGTCTGCGGCAAGGCCCATTTTCAATGCATTTTGTGTATTTTCATTGTTTAAATGAAATAGAAAAGAAACCTTAGGGCATTGCGATTGCGATGAAGCCTAGACCCGAAAGGGTTCAGGAAGTGAAATATATATATTTTGAAGTCCAGCAAAGGCAATTTTTTATGTTGTCCATCATTTTTCACGATTTTCCAAATACAAAGGGAAGTGAGGGAACCGGTCGACTGCGATATGCGACAACGACTAGAAGGGCAGACCCGATAAAGGAATTAATCATGTTTATGGACTTTTTGAAGTCCGAAAAGGACAGAGAGGGGCGGGAATTCTCAGAATTGTTGTGCTTTTTGTTCATAATAGAAAGCAGTCACTATCTATGTTTTAAAGGGATTTCATTGGCTCGAAGAGTCATTCCACCACAGAGCAGAGGCCGAATCAATGACAAAGCAGTCATGGAGCCGTAGCATGTGCAACTAGCTTGCAACATAAGTGATTAAGGAGCATAGACAATGCAACACTGCCAAATCAACCCGAAACAATCATGAAACCACAACACGACACATCCAGAACAAATAGAATGATCGTGGAGCATCTCTGACATGAGAGAGTTCCCAAATAGTGCAACTACTACCCAAAATATCTGAATGCTATTACTCCTCTGTCAAAAGAGGAAAACCTTCGAGCCATGCTTGCCAATTGAGGGAATCAAATAGTTAAAGAGACAGAGGGATAGATTAAGATCTCTGAAGCTTTAGAAGGCTCAATATCATTGTAAAGAGCTATAAATAGCTGAAAACTAAATGTAACAAGGGTTGAACTTCTGGAGATTGTTCCTCTTCTGTTCCTTCAAGATTCTCATCTTCATTCTAGCAATATAAGCTTCTTTTTCCATTATGTGTTCAATGCCCATTCTCTTTGTTGTTCTATGCTTGCACTTGAATAGTTTGTTCATGTTTTCTTTGTGTCTAAGGCTAGATAACTGTCATCTTATCTCTGCTTTGATAAATTAGATTTGCAAGCTTCTTTGCTAACTGTAGCTAGCCATCCATATGTGGTTATATATGCATCTGCCAGTATAGTCAGTATTCTCTTTTGCTGCCTGTAGCTAGCCATTCGTTTATGTTTATGTATGCAATCCGCTGGTATAGTCAATATTCTCCATCTATCCATTGAATTTATAAATTATTGAGCATTAATGTTCTAAAGCCTTGTATTGGTGAGAGCGTTCATGCATGCCTTGAGTGAAAATAGAGCTGAAATGGTTATCTAACTTGATCCAAACCATCATTTATTCCAATAGTTCAGAGAACAATATTGAAGGTTATATATTACCAGGCATCTCCGAGCTACAACCAAGGGGAGTTTCCTAGAGTGATAACAGTACCAATCTTTTGCAACACCTTGTACAAACCATAATACTTTGGTGATAATTTATTATCCTTCTTAGCTTGCTTGAGGGACATTTTTTTGTATGGTTGTAGCCGTAGAAATACCCAGTCACCTACATAAAAACTTATTTCATTGTGATGTTGATCTTCCTGTTGTTTCATTATATTCCGCGCCAAAGTGAGGTTATCCTTTAAGAGTTGAAGAACTTTTTGTTGATGCTCAATGTGATCTTCCACTACTTGAACCTTAGAATTTTCTCTTAAATATGATGCGATGGATGGTGGATGATATCCATAAAGCACCATAAATGGGGTCATTTTTGCTACAGTATGGAAGGAAGTGTTATACCTCCATTCAGCAAGAGGCAACCATTTGACCCATTGTGTCTATTTATTAGATACAAAGCAATGAAGATATTCTTCCAAACATTTGTTCACTATCTCATTTTCCCCATCAGATTGAGGATGATAAGATGAGCTATGAGCTAACTGAGTACCCAGACAATAAAATAATTATGTCCAAAAAATTCCATTGAAAATAGGATCTATGTCACTTACAGTAATCTTTGGGTTTCCATGTAGCTTTTAAATTGTTTCCATAAATGCAGTAGCAACTGTATTGGATTTAAATGGATGAGATAATGCACAAAAGTGTGCCTACTTGGTAAGTCTATCAAGTACCACCATGATGACACTCTTTCCTTCAGACTTGGGTAAACCTATGATAAAATCCATTGAAACGTCCTCCCAAAATTGAATTGGAATGGATAAAGGTTTTAATAGACCTGGGGTCTTAATTGTCTCAACTTTATTTTGTTCACAAACCAAACATTCCACCACAAAATTTTGAATATCAGATTTAAGGCCATCCCAAAAAAAATCCTTCTTAACCCTGTGGTAAGTTTTTAAAAATCCAAAATTCCTTCCTAAGGAAGATGTGTGCAATTCCCTAAGAATCTTTTGTTTGAGTTGGGAATTCTTACAGAGGTATAAGCGATCTTTGTACCATAATGAATCATTTTTCTAGCTAAATGTATCAGATGTATTTGGATCTTACTACAACATTTGAATGAGTGCCCACACTTATTCGTCATTCTTCCATTCATCCCTTGCTTCATTTATCCAATCTGGTTGGATAATCGAAATGGCACAAAGAAATGCTTCCGTATCCTCCTCCTTCCTTGAGAGTGCATCTGTAACAACATTTTTCTTCCCTTTCTTGTAGATGATTTCAAAGCCATAACCCAACATCTTTGTGACCCATTTTTGCTTCTCTTCTCAAGATAATATTTGTTCTAAAAAGTATTTAAGACTATCATGATATGTTTTTACCTTGAAGTGTCTTCCCATTAGGTAAGGTCGCCATTTCTTAAGTGCATGTAGTATTTCCAACATTTTCTTCTCATAAATAGCTTTGTGTAAATATTTTCCTTTGATTGGACAACTTTCAAAAGCATTGGGTGTTTCTTATTGCATTAAAACGGCACCAATTCCATTTCTTGAGGCATGACATTCCACAATAAAGGTTTTTGTGAAGTCTGGTGTAGCTAAGAACAGTTCTTGGCACATTGCCTATTTAAGATGTTCAAAGGCCTTTGTTGCTTCTGGATGTTGGCATTATGATGCATGTGTTGTACTTGATGGCAACCGACTCGTAGAAGAACAACTCACTTATATATAACTAGATGAATCTACAGAAGAGATATCAGATGTGACAGAATACATGGGATGCAGGACAACTCAAAGGAATCAGATGACAGTTCTCAGTACGACAAGTTAGCTTTGCCATCAAGTTCAAAGGGGGAGATTGTTGGCATTATGATACAAGTGTTGTCCTTGATGGAAACTCACACAGATGACAGATCATAGTGCAGCAGGTCAGTAGCAAAGAGTTGATGATCAGACTACAAAGAATGAAGAAAGAATATTATATACGCAAGTTCACTATATACCAGGTCGCGTACATATGCAAGTTTTATGCAGGTTCACTATGTACCAAGTCACGTATATACGCAGGTTCGCTATATACCAAGTAGGGTATACACGCAGGTTATACATGTGTTGTCCTTGATGGCAACTCACACAGATGACAGATCATAGTGCAGAAAGTCAGTAGTAAAGAGTTGATGATCATACTACAAAGAATGAAGAAAGAAGAGTATATACGCAAGTTCACTGTATACCAAGTCGCGTACATATGCATGTTATACGTAGGTTCACTATGTACCAAGTTGCGTATATACGTATATTCGCTATATACCAAGTAGGGTATACACGCAGGTTATACATGTAGGTTCACTATATACAAAGGGGTGTATACACGCAGGATTTCTGATCAAAAGTCGCATATGCGTATGCACGAACTTTCATGCACGGAAAAGTGCGTACATGTGCAAAAGATTATTTTTGGGTCTGTGGTATTTAGACCTATGGCTTTGGTCCTTGGTATTGCATCCGAAGTGTTGAATCCAGGTATTGGTTCCCTAGTATTGGTTCTCAATGGTTTTGGACCATGGCATTGAGTAAGGCCTAAGACTATAAAAGGAGAAGAAGATCATTAGGCAAATGCATTGAGAAAGTCTTGAATATCTGATGAAGTATGAGATCTAGTATGCAGGTTATGGGTTCATGATGCTTTGCTTGATCTGAGCTAAGGAGGAATCTCAGCGGTAGATGGAGAACAAGATCTAAGGATAGATCGGGATCTAATGGCTTGGAATGAATCATCTCTATATGGTTTGATCATGTTTATTCTAGATTTGTATACTGACACATGTAATTTTCTGATTTGGGTATAACTTAAGTTTGAAATAGCTGCAACTCATGAATGAATATTTACAGATGTATATGCTGGTTGACTATGATAGAAGCACGTACATACGTAGGTTAGATACATCTAAGTAGTGTATACCGTATGAGCTATGATGTTGAAGTTACAAGCGGTTTTGGTTATTGATGACTATTTATTGGTGTCAGTATTCTGCATATTCAGTTTGGTTGATTGTGTTTAGCTTCAGTGTTGATGGATGAGATCTATAATAGGTCAGGATCATAATGACTTATCTTTATGTGATCTGACGGACTAGATCTGGTTGCTAACATATGTATTATCCTTGTATATGAAATGATCTGGGTATGTCTGAAGTTAGGAAGTGCAACGAAGTTATAAGTAAGTAATTAATGACATATATGCTAGTTTGCTTTGGTGAAGTTGCGTATACATGCCGGTTTGGCACTTCCAAGTAGTGTATGCACTCTGATGCATGATTTTTGATGATACAGTTGGTTCTAAATATTGTTGCAGAGTTTAGTGTTCTGCTCTATGTTCTAGTGACTGCATTTTGTTGACAGAGTTTCAATGATTCAGTATTTGGTGATTCAGAGATTGGTGATGCTAGTGTTGATTGATTGTGTGCTTTAATGATATTGATGGGTCCAGTATGAAAATTGGATGAAACATGGCCTTCAGATTATGATGTTGTGTTCCATGAGTATCTAGTCTGAAAATGTATGAAACGTGGTACCTGGAGGAAGAAAGAGAAGGTTGTAGCCTTCTGTAGGTTGGCACCTACGTACTAGTACATTAGCTAGTATAAGAGCAAAGGGGGTTGTAGCTCCCTTCCAGGAGAGTCTGGAGAATGAGAGAAGGTTGTAGCCTTCTACAGGTAGAAGCCTGTGTACTGGTATAGGACTGCACCAGTACAGATCTATTGTAAAAATAAATTTCTTATTAAGAAGATTGAGACGACTTGCAACAGGCGGTTTTCACCCACATTGGGTTTCCACCTTACATCATGGTGTTCATGTGTGCTTCTTGTGTGTGATGATCTATTCTATTTTACTGCTCCTGTTTACTATTAATATGGTTAATAATGTTTTGATGCAATCATTAAGGATCAACTAACTGAATCATAAGTTTACTAGATATACGCTTGTTGCAATACACACAGCTGCGTATACACGCGGTTTGCCTTAACTGAAGTAGCGTATATAAATCTTAATATGGAAATGAACACATTATATTGATTTGATAATACTGATTCACCCCCCTCTCAGTATTATTTCCAACACTGGAGTCCAAGAAAGTGCATCTTTCTTTAGTAATGTTGTTAGAGGTGCCGCTATTCTCCCATAATTCTTAACAAACTTGCGATAATAGCTTGTCAAATCGCGAAATCCTCGAAGATGCTTTATGGATGTGGGGATTTTACATTCCTTAATGGCTTTAATTTTTCTAGGGTCTACCTTAACACCTTCATGACATACAATATGACCCAAATATTCCACCTCTTGTGCTCCAAAGAAACATTTGGAGGTTTTTGCATATAATTGTTTCTCCTCCAATGTTTTTAGCACTCTGTCAACATGTTGAACATGATCCTTCCAAGACTTGTTGTAGATTAGTATATCATAAAAAAATACTAACACAAATTTTCTAAGGGTTTGAAAATAGAATTCATCAAACCTTGAAATGTAGAAGGTGCATTGGTAAGGCCAAAAGTCATGACAATAAATTCATAATGAACCTCATGAGTTCTAAATGTTTTTTTTAGAATCTCTTCAATGTTGATTCTGATTTCATTATATCCTGAATGAAGGTCTAACTTAGTGAAGTAAATTGCTCCATGCAATTCATCCAATAATTCATCAATAACAGGAATTGGGAATTTATATTTAATAGTGAGCTTATTGAGCTCCCTATAATCTAGACACATGTGCCATGATCCATCCTTGTTGTGCACCAATACTACTGGAGCAGAGAAATAAGTTTGACTAGGTTGAATTAAATCAATGTCTAGCATTTCTGCAACCATACATTCAATTTCACTCTTTTGGGCATAAGGATATCTGTAAGGCCTGATGTTTGGAAGAACACTTCCTGTAATCAAATGAATAGCATGATCATGATCACGAATAGGTGGGAGGCCTTTGGGAGTCTCAAATACCCTAGAATGATTGTCCAAGAATTTTTGGAGATCTGGAGAAATAGATGATTCAAATGTGGGAACCTCTAATGAACATAATTGTGAAATTATGTCTTGTTTTTATTTCTTTAAAAACTTTGTCATGCCGTTAGAGCTGATTAAGTTTCCTGGTTTCCTTGTGATACTCCTTAATTCAACTTCCTTTCCTTCTAAAACAAATTTCAAGAAAAGTTCTTGAAAATTAAAAGTTATCGTACCCAAAGATTGTAGCCATTGGACTCCTCGTACAACATCAATACCACCCATTGGAATGGAAAGTATTGGACTATTCAACACATATTCTCCCATGGATAGCTTGATATTATGACACTTTCCAGAGCAATTTATGGTTCCTCCATTTGCAATCATCATTTGACACTCTCGTGATGGACATAGGAAGCAATTCAATTACTTGGTTATCTTACAATGAATAAAATTATGGGTACTACCCGAATCAATCAACACTATTACCTTTTTCTTCTTGACATGGCCTTTTATCTTGATAGTTTGAGGTGTGGTAATTCTGTCCAATGCATTACAAGATATAGTTGGATTCATTTATTCTTTCTCTAGTGTTTGTTCCTGGTGTGTATCCTCTTCTTTTGATGTTTCTTGTTCCTTTTATTCCTCCTCTTCACAATCTATGTAAAATAATTTATTCTCAGCACACTTATGACCTTTAGTATATTTTCTATCACAATTGTAACAAATCCCTTTTGCTATTTTTTCTTCCAATTGTTGTGGTGTCAATCTCGTAGGTTGTGGAAGGCTAGAGGCAACAACACTTCCATATTTATAGTTGTGAGAGGTAGGCTTCCTTGTTGCCATAATTTTTCTTTCATTTTTTCTTGCCAACCTGAATGCCTTCTCCAATGAATCAGGTTCCCAAAGGTGAACCTCATGTTGGATGTTATTCTTCAAATTCACTATGAACACATCAATCTTATACTCTCTGGAATATCATTTACCCTTATATTCAATTTTTGCAAGTCCTCAATGTGCTCCACCATTGAACCCTTTTGTTTGAGATTTATCAATTGGCTAAAAAAGGTTTTTCTTTTTGTTTCCTCATAATGTGCTATCATTTCTTCCATAAAAATTTCCCAAGTGACAATTTGTTTACGAGAGCAAAACCATCGATACCATACAAACTAATTGGGTTCCAAATATAAAGTTTCAATGCGTACCTTTTGTGTGCTTTGCACATTATGGAGATTGAAATATTGCTCCATCTGTAGTATCCATGTTATGGGATCCTTGCCATCAAACTTCTTCATATTGATATTTGGAACATGGTGGGTCTTCAATCCAACATTAGATTCTATGAAATCATGACTAACATTTCTATTGTTCTCATCATGAGTTTTCTTTACTACCCTTTCACCATTAGTAAGAATTTCTTGTAGCAACTTTGTCAAATCTATATTCAAATCTTCCATGTTGCCTTCAAGTTTTTCTTCTATACCATCTATCTTAGCTTCCATTCCATCCATATTAGCTTTAGTTACTTTTATTGAGAGCGAAATGTGTTGCACTTGGTCTCGTAATTTTGATATATCATGTTGGACTTCTTCCTCTTCTTCATGTGTCATAGTAGAGATTTCAGGTTGCTTACTAGCTGTTTCCATTTCTTTCTTCGAGTCATCAATGAATAATAATTATTCTTCACAATTTCCTTTGAATCACTTCAAACTACTTTCTCAAACAAGGCTTATGCAAATTTAAAAATAAAACTACACACCTTTTTTTTTGCTTTGTATGAGCTCGATCTTGAACTGCTTGTAACTCTGTAATTTCGGATCACCAAGTTCTAAAATTTCAATATGTGATATCCTTTGATTCTTCATTCCAACCCACAAGTCTGATCACAATTGGATTCCCAAAGAAAGAGTTATGCCCAATCTCCCGCGATGACCTAATTATAGACTAGTTGAGTAGATCAAATTTGTATGACGTACCACATGTCATTGTTTCAAACTTAGGTTCTAAAAATGATACCGAACAAACTACATGAAGTATGTTATCTATCATTCTTTACAAAATTTGAATCAGTCTCTCAAAGATAAAGTTATGATGATTTTCCTTAGGTGACCTTTTTGAGATCCAATTCGGGGGTTTGCACAAACCCTAACTTCCTTAGTTCATATATATGAAAATATAGTGACACAAAATCTAAATTTCAGTCACGTGGTTCATCACGATTCCATCTCAAATGGGTTTTAATTTTAGCTTCAGAAGCTTCTTAGAAAAAAGTTATTGCGAACATTCCATGATGACTTGTTTGAAGCAGCGAAACCCTAAAATCCAAAGCTCTCATACCAATTGTTATGCAACCAGTTCACAAAATAGAAGAAAGAGATAGATCAATGACTTAAAATGTAGCCTCTTCGAGGGGTAAACCTCCTTTACATTACACAAATGAATAATTCTTGGATGATATAAATGACAATACCTCCTTTCTATATATAGGATTTTAAGGGGCCACAATATAATCAGAGATGACATAACGATAATAATATAAGGGCACAACAATAACAATATGGGGTACAATGAAATAATAATAAGGGAACACACTAGTATTATAGGGACCTAACAGTAGACCTCACATTTTGAAATTTTTAATTTAATAGATTCATTTTAAATCACTCAAGGCAAAACAACTTTAAAAAAAACCTAAGAATCATCAAATAACATTATAGGAATGATTAAATGCAAAATGTACTAGCTAAATGAAAATTTACTTTCATTGCTACATAATCATGAACTTAAATATGTAAAACCAAGTTTTAAGCATCAAACCATACATCATGAAAATTGTACCATGCAAAATGTAAATAAACTCCAAAATTAGAATGTATTAAATCATAATAAAGAGTTCAAGATTTAGACATGTTGAAAATTTATATCATTATAAAAGTAAATATATAATAAAAATTTGTCAAATAATAAGATGAATTAATGCATAATAAAAAGTTTTAATTTAAATATGTCCAAAATTTATATCATGATAAAAGTAAATATAACATTAAAATATTTTCAAATAAAAAGTTGCATCAATTTAGACAATCTCGCTCAAATATATGATCTATCAACCTCTTCGTGCTCTCATTTGAATCATGGGTGCCCTACAAAACATGTATAATTTCATATATACATAAGATTATGTACTTAAAATTAAGTTTTAATGTTTTAAAATTAGATGAGAACGTAATCATCAAAACAAAATTATAAAAAGTTAGAAATTCCATGCAACACCTCATGGCGTTTCCCCTCCATTGTGCCCTTTTGGTGTTCATCATGCATTGCACCCTCCTGGATGCCCTCTAAAATACATGTATATGTATATATTAGAAATTTTAAATTGCACATGAAAATGCATAAACTCGCAATATTAAAAAATTTGTTACACAAATTTTTCAAATTGTTTAGATGATATTATCCCCATTGTCGACTGCATCGCCAAATTCCCTAGAGAATGGAAATCATCCCCACAAACCTAAAATTCCAAAATTTTAAAACTATAAGATAAATCTATCTTATTTTTTAATGAAACTTGCACTTCAATTTATAACAAAACATAAGTGAAATATTAAATACTTGCAGCACATCTCTTAATAGGGAGGAAGAGGGTGGCGCTATGTCCAAAACATCGTTCGGAATTAGAATCTGTTAACATTTAATTATATATACACAATTGTTTCTTTTAAAAATATGTCCTCACAATATACTGATATAATAAAAGTAGAATAATAATTGTATTAACATGAACTCTTCAAAAAAAATAACATCTCTCAAAATATCTTCATTGGAACTTGAACTTGGGATCGTGAAATTATCAAAATTTTCATTCAACAAACAAGTTAACTGCAAATGGTGAACATATGATACATTTGTGTTCGATTATATTTGAAAAAAATAACAAAATGTATGTGAATCGACATAACACATAAATTACAAATTACATTAAAATATCCACCCTAACCATTGACGCATACCAATCCCACACCCTCTTCTTCATGAACAATTAGATACTGCTAACCATTACGACAAGCCTTTGCATATGCTTTAAGCTCCTAAGTATTCATATTATCTATCTCCTCATTTGTTTTATATATAAAATTAGCACGTGCATCAGATCGTGCTCTTTGCTAATTTAGACCGATATCAATTTTGGTCAATGCGCTCTATATGTTGCCTATAATGGCATCTCGTCCTTCTCGACCAATTTTAGAAGTGGAATCCATCTCTGACCGCAAAGTTACCATACAAGGAGGTTGGCGTGCCAAAGGTGGCTGAGGGCGAAGCAATTAAGTATCACGTAATGCGTTCTTACCATCATATAACCGACCTTTCCCCCTACAACAATATTTAAATGGAAGGTCATTATAATTGGGTTTCATACCCAAAAATAATTCTACATAAAATAATTTTTCAAAATAAATTGGAACCTCGTCATTCCATGGAAGCTTTCCATACGCTGCATGGAACCTATCATACAAATAGCTAGCTATATCAGGGTGCTTGAAATATTGCACCTTGACCATCTTTCTTTTTGAACCTTTTATGAAATTAAATATAGATTTTGCATTTTATTTTATAGCCCTTTTACTAACCTTGACCCATTTATCGGGACCCATCACTGCTTCCTTTCTATGCCTTATCATATCTATAAATTAATTCATGGTTGGCCCCAGCTTCTTGTAAATATCAAGAAATGAACTTAGAGAGTACAAAACTATTTCTAAGCTTTCTCTACTCTCTGCAGGGATCTCCAAACTGCCAAGATCTTTCCTCAATTTAGAATAATGATTTTTGCACCTTTGTAATGTGCATTGTTGGAGGTTTGTCTCCCAAGGAAGCTCATTCAAAATATCAGATAGATAAGTGGTAGTTGGTTTCTAGCCTTTTTCTTGAACTGTCTAGTTTCGTTTACGTCTACTTTGACCAACGTTTTCACCCTCTGGATCAATATATAAAATTACATAAATACAAAAAAATGTGAAGAAATGTATTCATACAGTGTATGCAAGATAGACATGTACACGCATATGTGCATACAATTCATTTACATGTACAAATTTGTTTTAACATAATTTTTTTATATAATTTACCAAAATTATGTTGACCACCTAGAGAAAATTGGCCACCCTCAGATTGATGACCACCTGGAGAATGTTGACCACTCTGAAATTGATGACCAACCAGAGAATGTTGACCATTGCCATGCAACAACATTGTGAGCAAAAATAGAAAATCAATTCAATATTTATGCTTACATACATATGATTCTACTATATATAATATATATATATATATATATATATATATTATATATATATATATATATATAATATATATATATATATATATATATATATATATATATATATATATAGACACCACAATGTGAACGATGGAGCTCCCCTGATTCATTTGAGATTCTCTTTGATCCATGACCTCGACCTCCTTGCTCTAGTAGATGCATGAGACTCTATTGATGTTTGCCTCGAAGTATCATGTACCAAATCCTCATCCATGATATGGATATCTATAGATATCTATATGCATGATATTTAAAAAGTTACCTCATGCATTTACGATTCTTTTTAAAATTGTTATGTAAAAAGATCAAGAATTCAGAAAATTGTTTTAAGCCTTGAAGTTACTTCATGCATTTAAAAATCTTGAAATTTCTATAAAAAAAGATTAAGAATTCAGAAAATTGATATAACCCTTGAAGTTACCTCATGCAATTAATTGATGTAACCCTTGAAATTACATCATGCATTTTAAGATTTAAGATCTTAAAATTTCTATTTAAAAACATTGAAATAATTTAGAAAATTAATGTAACAATCTGAAGCTCTTCATTTAAAATATAGTCAATACTAAAAACACAAATGTTGAACCATGCACATTTTGAAAATTAAATACTAAATTTTCTAAAACATGTCAATTTCACCAAGTTGTGCTTACATAGTGGGGGCACACTTGGTATAGAATTGAAAAAAACACATGGTCATTAAAAATGACACATTTATAACTAAAAAACACACACATATCAATGATATATTACAATGTCTATCAATAAATATTGATGGAGAAATTCTTAACACTAATTCATATTTCACACACAAATCTTGAATTGAAATTGCCCCATATTAGATCACTAGACATTATATTAACATTTTCACAATGCCTTATGCTAAATTATTGAAATTGACTCACAATATTTTTTGCTTCTCCATGCAGTTGTTTTAACCTCTCTTTTTTAACTCGGTACACTCCTTTCATTTGGGTGCACACAAGTTCAGAATTGGTGAAGACTACAACTACATTGGATCCATACTCTCTAGATGTTCCTAAGCCTTCTATCAATGCAATATAATATAATTCATTCTTTGTTTTTTTTCCATGTACATTCATGTTCCTTTGGAGGACTTTGTTCATCAAAATATTGCATAGTACATAAGTAATCATTGCTTTCCCTGGATTGGGATAACAAGAAACTTCTATGCATAATGTCCATTTTTCAACCATGTTTAATGGGTTCTTTGATTCTTGTAAAAAACGGACTCAATAAAATGAATTTAATATATTTATACAAGTATTGTTAGGTTGTGCAAAAGATCATTGTTTAGACAAATCTGACAGAAGGCTAGGTAGAAAGAAAGGTTGTTTCTACTTGGTTAGATGGTTGGAGAATTGCAAGTAGGAAACAACTAGAAATCTCCAATTCAACTAAATCACAAATCTCTAATTCATTTAACATAGCTTCAAATAAATTGAAAGTTGAAACTATTTACTAATTTATTTTTATGTTCATTCTACAAATACAAATCTTTCTAATCCAACTTAGCTTCAAATCACTCAAGTTTGAAAGTATTTCTTAATTTATTTTTATTTTCTTTCTTGGAAATTTAACACTTATTTATTGTTATAATATTTTTTTATTAAAGCTATAATACATGTTTATTTTATATGCCATAAAGGGGTCTATTTATATGCTTCTTTAAAAACTATAGTTAACAAAGGAAAAAAAATTAAAATGAAAAATGATAGACCAGTTTTATTCTAGTAAATTTAACACTTATATTACCTTGTTATAAATTTTTCTTACTAAAAATATAATACATGTTTACTTATATGGCCTAAATGGGTCTATTTATATATGATTTTTTCAAAATATAGTTAAGAAAGAGGAAAAAAGAATTAAAATGAAAAATGATAGACTGAGTTTTATTCTAGTAAATTTAATATCTACATTGCCTTCTTAAATTAAAACACTAACATTAAAATTAAAATATAAAAAATAGATGACAAAGCAATGTCAACACCCTAATTAGCTTCAATCTCATGCACCCAACAAAATAGAAATGAAAAATATATATCTCAGAAAGAAACTACTACTTGAAAAGAGCAAGTACAAAAACCTTCAATTAAATGTATTCTGCCTCATCTGAAGAAGCTGATAAGACCCACGTTCCAAGCACTAGTAGAAAATGACTAATTAGTTACTAAAAAAGCAACTAAAATTTGCATATAAATGACCATTTTTCAGTCGGTGACCAATAGTAGCTAATTTATAGTATCTTATAACACGACCAACTTTTACCATCTAGTAGTATATTTAGTCATAAATTTTTCATTGGTTTAGCCATTAATTATCGCAATTAATGACCAAATATATAACAAAATATATTAATATATGAATCCTCAAGAAAACCAATTAATGACCAAAGAAATATGACCAAAACGTTGGTCGTGTTATAAGATACTATAAATTAGCTACTAATAGTCATATATATGCAAATTTTGGTCATCATTTAAAACCAATTAATGACCAAAGAAATATGACGAAATTCTAGTCGTGTTATAAGATGTTGTAAATTAGCTGCTAATAGTCATATATATGCAAAATTTAGTCATCATTTAATAATAAAAAAATTATCATTTGCAGTAGTCATTTATCTTTTTTTGTTATTTTCATATTCATTATATAAACGACTGATTTAGTAGTTTCTATTCATTTCAATTATTCATGTTCATTATTAATTAATATAAACTACTAAATTAGTAGTTTTATTTTGATTTTATATGTTTATTATTAATCGCCATAAATTAATTAGTATGATTTTGCGACTAAATTCTAAGAAAATGTCATACAATGTGCATGTTTATCTAATATGATAATGCAAAGTTACATATGCTAATTACAAGACTAAATAATATCAAGTGCAAATAAAAGTAATTTCAACCATATAAATTTTATTATATAAAATATCAAGTATTACAATATGAGTTTCCAACTTAATATGGGTTGGATGACAATTTACACATGAAATATTTTTTCATCATTTGAAAACATTATCACTATGTTGCCAAAGCATTGCAAGTGAATTCACCAACTCTGAAGACTTTACCATCAATCTCTATGAGTGTGTCTTATGCAAGATATTGGCTCTAATGGTATCACTAGACAGATTCTCCTCTCTCTCATTTCTCATTTGTCGCTCCAGTGTTATTGTTCTCCTCTTTCTTCAATTGTTGCTTCTTACCATCAATATTGAGTTCCTCTCCTGAAAATGAAAGAAGGTACAATGCAGAGTATAAAACATGAAAGACGATGAATACTTAAATATAAAATAAAGTAGACTATAAATGATTTATATGACATATACCTCAACATTCGATATTGGGCACTATGTGGCTAGATAACCTATATAAACAAGAAAAATAAAATGTCACCATAGAAAATGGAATTGGAGGGGGATTCATCATGCATGCTAGGATTTTTTGTTTGTGCACACATCATATTGCTCACTTCTAGTTGTATAAAAAATAAAGAGTATGCACAATCACATGTAGTGAGATTTGGGTGTCTATTTGACTCAATGATATGCCTGATTTTTTAATCCATTCCAATCCTACCACAATGAAATTAAGAGAGACAAGGACACATGCAGGACTATAAATAAATGAAATTAGAGACTTTAGAATGCAACTCAATTGTACCTGAATGTAACGATAAGTATTTGCAGCTTCCTGGTCGCTGATGAGCATCAAATCACAATGTGAAAAATTCCTTGCATTATGATAATTTGGTTGCACCTGCACTAATCCTCTGTATAAGTAGTCCCTTGACTTGCCTATAGATATAATTTTAGAAACAATCCTACTACTGCAATTCTTGCCTATATGGAACATATTTGTCCCCCCCTATTGATAGTTATTTTTCAAGGCAACATAATAAAACTCTTCAATTGCATCATTGCCTTTCAAAACAATGCTTGAGTATTTCCAGGTGATTGTTGAACCAATCTCTACTCAGGTCCATGAAATCCTTGATTTGTCTCCATCGCAAAAACCTCTTTTCGTAATAAAATTATAAATCCCACATATGCAATCCTCATCCCCGACATACCAATTCTTTAAAGTGGAATAATTTATCATTGCTCCCTCGGTGCAATAGAGATCCACTACTGTGGCATGGAGATGATTAGTGTCATAAAATAGTATAGTTCATCCTTCAATATATGTCACAGAACTCCTCTCATCTACAAAAATAAGAGTCCTCTCAAAATGCCTGGTCTCCATCTCATTCATCCTGAAATAAGTGGATATTTCCATGGGTGACAAAGTGTGCTTGGAGAGTTTGATAGGAGATATCACTAAAAAAATAGAAATATAATGCAACATAATAGTTATTAGCGGGAGCAACAACCCTGCCAAGCTACTTCCGAGCTAGATAAAGATACTCTTGAATTACCTCTTATAATGAACAAAATATAACCTCAACTACCTATAGAGTCTACATATGCGTGGTAGCATTGAAAACACTGTCGAAAACAACATCTACAACAACGTTGGTCAATCTCTTCTTCTAGTCAAGGGCATGCCCAACTTTTGAAAAGTATCAAGCAAGGTCCACCTCATCCAGGCTCCTCTTATTCTTCTACTCTCTCTGTTTAGGTTCAGAATAATACCAAAGATTTTCGAAATTGATGGGTGGGTAAAAGCTATTAGACTATTGATTCTTCCATTTTTAATCATTGTCTATAAGAAATGAATCTAAATTGCAAAAGTCATTCAGGTTCCTTCTTTTTAGCTGAAATTAACGTAGGCTTTGGAGAGTTGTAAGGTTTAATGGATCTAAGTATATTCTACTTAAAATATAGTAACATGGTTTAAAACTGTAGGCATTGAGATTAGAATCTAAGGATGAAACAGAAAAGATTTTATGTTCATGATTACAAGAAATTTTAACTTCATGTAACAAAGTTTGAGGAAGGTCTAGCATTTGCATCCTACCAGAAAATTTTCTTGCATCAGTTGAGCCCTTTTAATTTGGGGCTGGTAGAGTCGATTACACAAACAATCAACCACTAATAAAAAAGTGAAAATAAAAAATAAAATTTCATGCATTTTGACCCTAGAAAAGTTAGGGAGGAGGGAACTGATCTGTACAATAAGGACATGCAAAATGCTTACTTGTCCATTATCTTTTGATGAGTTGTTGGCCACAATTAAGATTTGCATTATCATAACCATTAAAACCTTTGTACAATAAGGAAATGCAAAATGCTTACATGTGCATTGTCTTTTGACAAATTGTTGGCCATATTCAAGATCTGTAGTATCATAATCATTAAACTCTCAACTCTAGATAAAATTTATGATTTGGTCATATAAACCCTCAAAACTATTTACCCATAAAAGCAAGAATCCTCCTCTTTAGTAAAAAGGAAGAACATAGCCTAAATTCATACCGATGTACATATTACCAAAATATCATAATCATTAATCCCTCAACTCTAAATAAAACTTATGCTTTGATCATATAAAACCTTGAAATTATTTACCCATAAAAAAAATCCTCTTTAGTAAAAAGGAAGAATAGAGTCCAAATTCATACCCATGTACAAATAACCAAAATATCCACGCCCGAACTTTTCCTTATCATAATCATTAAACCCTCAACTCTAGATAAAATTTATGCTCTGATCATATAAACCCTGAAAATTATTTACCCATACAAACAAAAATCCTCTGTAATAAAAAGGAAGAACATATTCCAAATTCATGCCCATTTACAAATTACCACAATATCCACACCGAGTGACCTTGCCCTTGCTTGCTCCATCTAATCATTGATGCTCTCCTAAGGTGTTTCCCATGCAAACTCCATTTGGGGTTCGAATCCCATGAAATCCATAGATCACATTGATGGTCTTCCTTCTTCTCAAATTTCCATGCAGCTATAGACAAGGCAAAGAAGAATACAGTGCTAAACATTTAAAAACAAGAAGTTAAAAATGATATTTGGATGAGTGTAAACATTTAAATATGACCTCAATTAATATTAAAAAGTTAAATTAATAAAAATAATAAAATTTTATTTGTTATATTTTGATTTTGTTATTAACTTGTGAATAAGCTTTGTTACAATACCATGGTCCAAAAACATAACTTACCTCACTACAAAAATATTTTGCAACAATATGGCAAGATTCTTAACGTGGATATTCAGCCCCACATTAGCATAGATATTATTAACTTGTAAAAAATAGCCTTTGTTAGAATACCATGGGTCAATACAATGGATTATCAATACCAAATGCCCAAAAAACATAAATTATTTCACAATCAAATACTCTATAACAATATGACAATATTTTTAACCATGGATATTCACCCTCACTTTACCATGGATATTAACTTGTAAATCTGCTTTGTTACAATATCATGGGCCAATACCATGGCTTATCAATGCCACATGTAAAAAAACCATAACTTATTTCATAGTAAAAATTTTTATTTTAATTTAATTTTACAACATTTTTCTTAATTGAATCCAAAAGGGAAAATGTTACAATTTGAGATATATCTAAAACCCTCTATCCTCACGACTACTAAAAATATTTCCATAGAAATTAAATTAAGGTTTTAATAAAATTAAGCTAAGATGGATCTATGCCGATTCTTTATATATATATAAAGAATCGACATAGATCCATCTTAGCTAAGGATCCAAGGGATGAGAGCAATAAAATTGACTAATTATGATAGATGAAATATAGTGCATGATGTTTTTAAAGTTTTTCATTATTTTCTTTTATTTGGCATGATTGATCCGAAATATAGGTTTAATATTTTACAACCAATACCATGGGCCAAATTCAGTGTGAAGCCAAATTCATGGAGGATTCTAGATCAGATCTTTCTAGATCTCCAGGATTCTAGATCCTCCTACACCACGACTGGTTTCTAGGTCATTTGAGATCTCCATCTGAATCACATACAAGATTCTAGATCCTTCTTCCGCCTCTATAAATTTTTAATTTCTCTGGACAAGGAAAGAAAGCCAAGGCCCAAGCTTGTTATGTAATGCAAAGTGATTTATGTTCTCCAGTGATTGTTTTATCTATTCCATTGTTTCTGACTAAGTAATCTTGTTGTTTCTCCATTTGTCTGTCTCTGTGAATTATTCTCTGCTATTTTCGTCTAAGTATCTGAGTATAAATCCGCTGTGTGTTATGTATGCTCTGAACTAACAATTGGTATTAGAGCTAGGGTCGAATATCCACTGTGCAAGCCACTTCGTGCCATCGCCTTACTCTCGCAGCATTCGTTAAAACGTTGGTTGTTACCCATGGAGCTCTTGAAGGATCTGTCGAGGAAATAGCTAAGGAACGCTGGAAGTAAAAGACAGTTGTTGCAAGAAAAACAAGGTCATGGATCTATGTTGAAAGGTGTTGCTGGAGTTTGAAACGTGGAGATCTATGGAGTTTGGAGATGAAACGTGGTGTTCTTAAGTTTTTTTTTTTACATCAAGCTTGCACGTATATGTCAAGTTTTTTCTCAAACCAACATATGTATGTGTGAAATGTGAAAAGGTTAAAACATTATATATGTTTTTATATTTATTATGAAACATATATAATTATATGTTGGAATTTTGAAAAGTATATTTTTTTAAAAGAGTAGGAATTTTGAAAAGGGTATTTTAAAAGGAGAAAGAGTAATAATTAAAGCTTTATTTTTAAGTGGAGTTTTTATGTTTTGGGGCGTGAATTTGATTGAAAATGGAGACAACAGTTATAGATATGGAGAAGTTGAGCGGGGCTAATTTTTCCCTATGGAAATCACAGATGGAGGATATACTGATTTTAAAGGATCAGTATTTTCCGATTGAGGGCACAACAAAGAAACCCTCATCGATGACAAATGAAGAGTGGAATAAGCTAGATAGAAAGGTGATTGCAACAATCCACCAATGTTTAGCAAAGAATGTTTATTTCAATGTGTCTGGAGAAAAGACGGCTGAAGGATTATGGAAGAAGCTCCATGATCTATATGAGAAGAACACGACATCAAAAAAAGTGTTCTTGATGAAGAAGCTTTATAATCTCAAAATGAAGGAGGGTGCTTCAGTTGCTGAGCACTTGAATGCATTTAATATTATTACTAATCAACTTGCCTCTATTAAAATCATTTTAGATGATGAAATTAGAGCTATTTTTCTAATGTGTTCTATGCCAGACAGCTGGGAAAATTTAATTGTAGCTATGAGCACTTCAGTGACTACAGGGACCCTGAAGTTTGATGATGTCAACAGTAGTTTAATGAATGAGGAGCTGCGACGCAAGTCAATTGCGGAAAACCAGGGAGGAAAGGCTCTAGCTCTAGCTGATTGTGGTAGGAGAATGGATCGAGGCTGGCAAGGGCGATCAAGATCAAGAGGCAGATCAAAATCAAGGAGAGGAAGGATCATCTGCTTTCATTGTGGCAAACCCAGGCACATGAAGAAAGAATGTCGATTCTGGAAGAAAGGACAAAAGGATCAGAAACTGTCTAGTACAAATCACAAGTCATCCAGCACAAATGAAGGTGAGACTACTACCGTAGCCACAGATGATGATGTAGAGGATGCATGTGTATATACATCTAGCAGTAGCTTTGATTAGATCCTTGAATTTGGGGCATCTCACCATGTAATCCCATGCAAAGATAGTTTTGTTTCATATAATCCCGGTGATTATGGTAGAGTGCATTTGGGGAATAATAATTTTTGCAGTATTGTTGGAGTGGGAGGTGTCTAGATCAAGATGAAAGATGGACAAGATATATTGTTGAAACAGGTCAGACATGTACCAGAAATGCACATGAGTTTAATCTCTATGGGACGATTGGATGATGAAGGCTATTTGACAAGCTTTGGAAAAGGAGGCTGGAAAATTAGAAAAGGTGCATTGGTCGTGGCCAAAGGACCCAAGACAAGAACATTATACACATTGAAGACACTAATAGGAAAATCAGATTTGGCTGCTTTCACAAAAGAAGGAAATTCAATAGATCTGTGGCTTAAGCGTTTGGGTCACATGAGCGAGAAGGGCTTAAAAATCCTTGTTGGTAAAAATTTATTGCCAGGTTTGAAATCCTATAATCTTGATCTTTGTGAGCATTGTATATATGGTAGACAAAGAAGGGTTTCATTCCTTAGAGTTGGCCAGGACAAAAAGAAAAATGTGTTAGAATTGGTACACTCGAATGTGTTTGGGCCTGTTAACATCAAATCATTAGGAGGAGCATCATATTTTGTAACATTTATAGATGATGCATCCAGGAAAGTTTGGGCAGATCCTATTAAAAGTAAAAGTGAAGTGTTTGGAATATTTCAAAAATTCCATGTTGCTGTTGAAAGAGAGACTAACAAATTGCTGAAGTGTTTAAGAACAGATAATGGTGGAGAATATTGCTCAAATGCATTTAAGGAATATTGTAACAGGTTTGGCATAAAGCATGAGAATACTGTGCCTAGTACTCCTCAACAGAATGGTGTCATAGAGAGGATGAATCACATCATTATGGAAAAGATGCGAAGTATGTTGTCCAATTCGGGTTTGGAGAAGAATTTTTGGGCTGAAGCAGTCAGGACCGCTTGCTACCTCATAAATAGATCTCCAACTATAGCCTTGGATGGCAGTATCCTTGAAGAAGTTTGGACTGGTAAGAATTTGAATTATTCTCACTTGAAAATCTTTGGATGTGAAGCATTCATACATATTCCCAAAGAAAATAGAACTAAGCTAGATGATAAATCTATCAAATGCATTTTTTTGGGATATGTGGATGAAGATCTTGGTTATCCTCTATGGGATCCAATTAAACATAAAATTATTAGAAGCAAGGATGTTATATTTAATGAGTCAGAAATGTTCAAGAGGACTCTATTTGAGTTAGAGGTCAAGAGGTTATTGACAGGTTTGAAGAGCAGCAGGAAAAAATACCACCAATACAAGAAAATGAAGAGCAAATTCAGGAGCATGAAGAACAACAAGTGGAAAATAATGAACAAGAAGAAGAAGGAATCTTGCAGGAACCTTTACAGGAGATTCAACCTAACAATGCACCACCACAATTGGTTCGTAGATCTTCCAGGTCTCATAAGCCTTCTCAAAGGTATCCTCCTTCAAACTATATTTTGTTGACTGATGAATGTGAGCCTAATTGTTTTCAAGAAGCTTGTAAAGTCGCGCACAGTAAAGAATGGAAGAAAGAAATGGAAGAAGAAATGAACTCTTTGTAGGAAAATAAAACTTGGGAGTTGGTAAACCTCCCAAAAGGTAGAAAGGTTCTACAAAACAAATGGGTGTACACTGTACATGATTAAGCATGAAGGTGACGAAAAGAAAGAGAGGTATAAAGCAAGACTGGTGGTGAAAGGTTTTGCCCAAAAAAAAGGTATTGACTTCACTGAAATTTTCTCACGTATTGTTAAAATGTCATCCATTAGAGTCATTCTTGGTCTAGTTGCTGCTTTAGACCTAGAATGTGAATAGTTAGATGTAAAAACTGCTTTCCTTCATAGTGAATTGGAGGAAGAAATTTATATGGACCAGTCAGAAGGCTTCATAGAAAAAGGCAAAGAAGGCCTTGTTTGTAGGTTGAAGAAGAGTCTCTATGGGTTGAAACAAACACCTCGACAATGGTACAAGAAATTTGATTAATTCATGTTGGAACATGGTTTTGAGAGATTGGAAGTTGACCATTGTGTCTATATCAAGAGGTATGATCAAGGAAAGTATATCATATTATTGTTATATGTGGATGACATGTTGATTGTTGGGCATGATAAGAATAAGACCAATAGGTTGAAGAAAGATTTGGGTAGCAAATTTGCAATGAAGGATTTGGGATCAACACAACAAATATTGGGCATGCGGATTATGTGTGACAGGAAAAACAAAAGGTTGTGGCTGTCACAAGAAAAATATATCAAGAATGTGCTTGATAGGTTTAATATGAAGGATGCCAAGCCAGTTGGTACACCCCTTGCAGCCCACTTCAAGCTGAGTATTGAATTATGTCCTAGTGATGATAAGGAGAAAGAAGAGATGAGAAAAATTCCTTATGCTTTAGCAGTTGGCAGTTTAATGTATGCCATGGTATACACATGACCAGACATTGCATATTCAGTGGGAGAAGTGAGTAGGTTCCTTAGCAATCCAGGCAAACAACATTGGCAAGCAGTAAAATGGATTTTAAGGTATCTCAAGGGTACTAGTCATTATTGTTTATGTTTTGGTCATGATGAGACTGTGCTTGAAGGATTTACAGATGCATATATGGCTAGAGATATGGATACCAGAAAGTCCACTACAGGTTATTTGTATACATTTGCAGGGGCAACAATATCTTGGGTGTCAAGGCTACAAAGAATAGTAGTCCTCTCTACAACAGAAGCAGAGTACATAGCTACAACAGAAGCTTGTAAAGAGATGTTGTGGATGCAATGATTCCTAGGAGAGATAGGAATAAAGCAGGACAACTATGTGTTATATTGTGATAGTCAGAGTGCCATTCACTTGGCGAAAAATACAGCATTTCATTCAAAAACCAAGCACATTGACTTAAGGTACCATTGGATCCGGCATGCGTTGGAGGAAGAACAGATCTTCTTGGAAAAGATCCATACAGATAGGAACCCTGTTGATATGCTCACTAAGATTCTACCACGTAATAAACATGAGTTATGTAGAGGTATGGTAGGACTCGGTGTGACTTGATGACTCTTATTTGGCTTCAAGTGGGAGAATGTTAATTGTGAAGCCAAATTCATGGAGGATTCTAGATTAGATCTTTCTAGATCTCCAAGATTCTAGATCTTTCTACACTGCCATTAGTTTCTAGAATCACATGTAGGATTCTAGATCCTCCTACACCGCCAATGGTTTCTAGATCATTCCAGATCTCCATCAGAATCACACATAGGATTCTAGATACTTCTTTTGCCTCTATAAATTTGTAATTTCTCTGGCCAAGGAAAGCAAGCCAAAGCCCAAGCCTGTTATGTAATGCAAAGTGATTTCTGTTTTCCAGTGATTGTTTTATCTATTCCGCTGTTTCTGACTAAGTAATCTTGTTGTTTCTCCATTTGTCTATCTTTATAAATTATTCTCTGCTTTTGCCGTTTAAGTCTCTGAGTATAAATCCAGTGTGTGATATATATTCTCTGGTCTAACAATTTATAATTCCAGTGCAAACTCTTCAGAGAGCGAGATTTTGGAAGACTTCACATCTCCGTGAAGAAAATTTGAGGAAAGTCATTTTGCAAGTAATGTAATCCTTCAGCAACTCCTACGGCCACTTTCAATCGCACCGTCCAAGAAATGACAGGCTTCTCCTTGCCTCCTGAAACATATATAGGCAATACCCAGGGCTATAACCAAATTTCAGAAAATTGAAAATGACCCCGCCATAAAATACATGACCCTGTGATTCTTAAAATGACCACTGCTTGATATTGCTTGATATTTCTACATGATTTAATGATTCTTAAAATGCAATATTATTGAGTACATACCATGAGGATTCTCTACAAGGTTTCCTCTGGAAACATAATTATACACAAGAAGGCAGTTAAAGCCTTCAGCACAGCAACGAATAAGTGTAATGATGCGATTGTGCTTCAATAAAGTAAAATCTCAACTTCAGAAAGAAGCCTCTGTTTTGGGTTTAGAATTCAAAATTTTCACTGACACCGATTGTCTATCAGAAAAATCCCTCTGTACACTTAACTCCAGTTTCCTCTTCCTATCAAAAATTCCCTCCAAGAACAAGGAGGTCACATAACCGAAGTGGGTTCACAGGATTAAAAAACACTTAAAAAATGAGATTTTCCATTCGAACCAAATGAACAGAAATTAAAAGCTCCAGGAGGAAAACCAGAAATGCAACCTCTTAAAAAGCCGGAAGTGGCAGATTGCAACTCCTGATATGTAAAATGCCCGCAGCTTTTACTTCGACAAACACACTCTAACCTCTTGCCAAATAATTTTCTTCTCGATTAGAGTCATTCTGCTGACTGCAACGAAACCCACCTTCTTTACAGATTGTCCGAATTGGTGCTACCTCATTTGAAGACCGAACTTCATGTTCATAGCTGCAAACCTTCTGCGTAATCTGTTCTTTCAATAGAAGCTCTCCATTTGTCTGTGAATGCCTATTTGGCGGCTGTAGTGCCCATTCAACCACAGACATTTGTTTTGATGTAGACTGTGGAATAGGAGGCTTGATCAGTGAATCGACTCCAAGTAATCGGCTCTCTGTAATGGGTGCTGAAGTCGTCATTTTGGGAACATTTTGGTTGAGTTTTGCACAAGAATCACTTTTCCCTTCCCATTGCAGATATCACAAGAAGAGCCGAATCTATAATTTCATATCCTGCATGTTTCTTCTAACTGCCAACAAAAATCTAGTTATCCAACTGGCAGAGGAGGCAATCTGGTTTCAGAGGATGACATGACCTTTTCAACGCTTCCATTTCAGAAAAATTACACTTACAAACATCACCTTTGTTCACAAGAAAGTTTTTAACATCACCTTTGTTCACAAGAATGTTTTTAAGACCGTCTTGATCCAATACTGACTGAGAATCTTGTCATGCTCATTGAAATTATAACTGCTGGGAGATTTAAAAGTATCCTGTCCAAAGAACATGATACAACACTGGTTAAAGTTTTGCAGTTCTTGCTTTTAACTCTCCATAGTATTGGATTCAACAATCCTAGCCGAGGAGAAACAGCTTTCTCTGCGACTGACAAGACAAGAAAGCCAAGGCCAAAATAATCCTCAAGAACCTCAGCAGATTCATTACCAGTACATACGATCAACCAATCAGTGTCCCTGTCTTGCACTCATGTATGCGTTGTCAGAAACAAACATACCTGATAGATGCTCTCTTCCACACCTCTCAAAGATGACTTTCCCATTTTCAACAATCAGTAGAGAAGAACTGCATGGTAAATCTCTTAACACAATATTTGGCTAATACCGATGAAGACCTGAAATATTAACAAAATCATGAATCAAGGGTCCTTGCACTAATCTATGCCTTGTCAGAAACAGACATACCTGATAGATAGTCTCTTTCACATCTCATCACCTTCCCATTTTCAACAATGAATACAGAAGAACTGCAAGGTAATCTCTTAACACAAGATCTGGCTAATGCCAGTGAAGACCTGAAATTAACAAAATCATGAATCAAGGCCCGCTTATGAAATTCCAAGCTTGATCCCTTGTTCTGGCACAAAGAGTTGGGGAATCCCATACCTTATGGCATTGTGCCTACTAGCTCCCAGAATCACCTTTGAAGCGTCACACAGTTTTGCTTCTTCTACCAACACCTGTTGCACAGAAAACCCATTAGCTATCTTGAATTGAAGGTCTACCTGTTAAAGCAGATAAATTGTTAAGCCTGTAAATAAAGAGCCACACACTATTTCATTAAAGTAATTCTACAACTGCGATAAATTTGCCCCTGGAATTTTCGACTCTTCTGATCTTCTAATCCAAGAAACAATGGAAGACGGTGCATCTGTGGTCATCCATATGGGATACTGCATCTAAGACTCGATATTTATTCACTCAAATGACACTAGAAACTTGTTCTTTGCACGTAATCTCAGTCTGCATAACATTCTTCTACTGGAAAGGGACTGCAGAAGCATAGGCTTTAACTGATACTATGGCAAAGACTTTCATCAAATGAAAGCTAGTCTAGTGATGCGAATGTACATCTTACTGATTTTTCTGGCTTTTCAACAACTAACGGAGAGTTGAGGATTTGCACCAGGAAAAATTTCTTCGGATTTTTGCATTGATGCGTGCCATTACTGCAGTGCTTTTGCAGTAGAAACGATGTAGAGTGGTCCGGGTTGCCTGTCCGATTCCTTCACATCCCGGGACCATCGAGGTTACCTAAAAATTGTGGGAGCACCACGTCGCAGAAAATGGCAGCCATTAAAACTGCTTTTCGGACCCCCTGTGTTAACGGGAAACAACTGAAGGGGGTCCAAAAAGCTTCCTCCGTTGTTGATCCAGGTAGTGTGAATGATCTCCATTGGAATCTACTCAGTGGTTATCGGCGCCTGAGTGACATTTTTTCATTTCTTCCAATGCAAAAAAATCATATAATATGACTTATGTGCAAGGTTATCAAGCCTTATTACAATAATTAAATCCTAATTAAAGAATTTAAGCGCTGATTAATCTAAACAACATTTTTAAAGGTACATTTTGACCTAGCAATCTTAATTTTATTTCTAAAGCAAATACTTTTCTTTTATTGCTTATCTAACATTTTTATTTTGCCTTCCTTTTTTTAGAGCATCTACCTTATCATTTTATTTGATATGGACCTGAAATAATAATCAATCTTAACATTTTTATTTTCTATTTTGTTTTTGTCCATATCCTAATTTATCATTTTTTCTGTTGCATTTTGATTTTTTCATCTAATAACTAACTTATCAAAAATAAGAATGTTACAACATCTTATTTGTGTTTTTTAATTGAACCATGATATATTTTAGTTCATTTTAAGTATCAAAGTGACTTGCATCATAGCCTAAGATTGTACTTGTTTTCTTAGTCTATGTAACGAGAAATCAAAATTGTTATCTTTTTTAATAAAAGTTATACTATAGATAAAAATTCAAACTAAAGAAATAATTAACAAATCCATAAACTAAAATTTAATGAACATCCATAAACAAGATTAATAAACATCCATAAACTGAAATAACGAATATATCAACAAAATGTCCATATGAAAAAATATATAAATTACATTACATGATCATCCATAAAATGAAATAATAAGTATCCATAAACTGAAATAATGTTCATGCATCCATAAATTGTCCATGTATGAAAATATACAAAATTTGTATTATGAAATGGAAAATAAGAGTGAGTTAAAGATCAAAGTTTCATGGGAGGAGCTCTGAAAACGCGCAGAACTAGTGTTTGCTACAGGATTTTAGAGTTGGGCACCATGGAGGGGCGAGAAGGGGGGAGCTCCACTCCCTCCAACAGTCAAGTTGTATCAAACTGCCTCAAGAAGCCCATGGAAGCGAAGCATAGAGGCACGCAAAAATGTTGGAGGAAGTCAGAAGGGAGAAGCATATAGGAGTAGACAGTCAGAAGGCTAACCACAGTAGTAGGACAGGGCCATGTAAACCTAAGGCAGCCATCACACCCTGAGTGGTGTTAAGTGATCCAGCGCTACAGGCGCACAGGGAGCACATGGCGACTTATGCAGTGATATGTAAATTCATGGGGTTCTGGCTAATGAAGAAGGCACTACACACATGGATAAAGAACCATTGGAAACCTAAGGGAAAAATAGATCTACACCTTGGATCCAAGGGTTTCTTCACAATTGTGTTTACAAACCTAGTGGATAAAGACAGGGTGTTTGAAGGAGGACCCTACTTTTATGTAGCTGTAGGCCTCTATATGAGGCCTTAGGTCATGAACTTTGTTCCAAAGCGAGAAACATTTACTTCGGTGCCGGTTTGGGTAAGACTATATTCCCTACCTCTAGACTACTGGCTACCAAAATCATTAAAAGCCATAGGTAATAAACTAGGGCATTTCTTAAAAAGTTCAGAAGCCACTCTACGAGGAATATATACCTCCTTTGCCAGAATATGCGTGGAAATGGACCTTTCAGGGGGTTTGCCGAAGGAAATAATCCTAGAAGTATTTGATGAAGAATGGGTACAGGCGGTGGACTATGAGCATGTACCCTTCAGATGTCGCAAATGCCATGAACACGAGCACCTCTTCAGGACTTCCCTTTAAGTAAAATGGAGAATAGTATCAAAGAAACCTCAGGTGAAGAGACTGAAAGCTTTATCAAGGTGGGGGGCAGAGGAAAAGGAGGGAGAAAAAATAAAAATAAAAATCTATGAGGAAAAACAACCTAGTCATAATAGGTTCAAGACACTAGAAGAAGAAGAAGGGGATGAAGGAACAAATCAAGTTATTAAGGACAATACTATAGAGAAGGAAAACGATGAGAGCATGGAGAATAGACCTGATAAAAGCGAACAAAGGGAGGATCAGCCAAGCACTATGGAGCTTGACAAGGACCAAGAGATGACCCCAAGCAAAGTGGTTACAAAGGATCATGAACTGCAGGACATATTGGATAGGGAACATCTTGATCTAGAAAAGTTCCTGGAAGAAAGAACAACCAAAGGAGCGGACTCGCTGTCTCAAGATGAATTTAACAGAGTATAACAACTCTTTCTCTAGAGAACACAGGCAAAAGATGCAGGGATCAAAAGAAACTATGATAGTCAGGACAATGAAGGGGTTAAAACTATGGAGGCAATAGGGGGACAAGCTCCCAAAAACCTAGTAAGGAGACAAGGAAGAAAAAAACAAAATGAGTTGTTGATCGAATGTGGAAAACTCATGATCAACTCAAGTAAGATGAAAGACCTAACTATTTACTCCTTTACAAATCTTTCTTAATGAAGCTTACAACATGGAATATTAGGGGTCTAGGAAGCAAAAGGAAACAAAGAAATCTCAGCAATAGAATGAAGGTAGAAAAACTAGATATGATATTTATTTAGGAAACAAAATGTTCAATAGAAAAAATAAGAAAAATACACAACAAATGGTTTCTTAAATATGAATATTTAGAAGTCAAAGCAGATAAAACAGCAGGAGGAATTCTCACACTTTGGAACCCTTAGAAACTAGGAATTCTAGATGCTGAAGCATCCAGGAACTATTTATCAGTGGTAATCCAACCTTTGGGGGACAAGGAAGTTTATTTGATTACAAATGTTTATGGTCCACAAAAGACTGAAGACAAACTTGGGATTCTTACCTCACTAGAGGAATTAAGAAACAGGAATTCGGGTATCCCCTGGATTCTGGGAGGGGACTTCAACATGATCAAGTCCCTATTGGAAAAAAAGGTGGAACCAGATCACTAGGCAGAGATTCCATAGCATTTCAGAATTTCACAAAAAACATGAGGCTAGTAGATACAGAGACAAGTAATGGTATCTTCACCTGAAATAATAAAAGGGGAAGAGAGCCTCGAGTGGCCTCAAATCTAGACAGATTTATTATCTCAGAGGGCCTCATCCTCACATGCCTTGATTTGTCAGCTACGATACTCCCCTTTGGTGGCTCGGATCACTGCCTGTTCAACTTGAGGCGTCCTTTATAGAAACTCCAAGAAATAGACCTTTTAGGTTTGAAAACATTTGGCTTACCCATCCTCACTTTATCAACAATATTGAAAAATGGTGGATAGGGGATATGCGAGTACATGGCACTAAAATGTTCCTCCTGCATAAAAGATTGAAACACATCAAACTCAGGCTTAAAGATTGGAATAAAAATGAGTTTGGCAACATTTTTGAAGCCAAAAAGATAGTTGAATGGAAGCTACAAGAAATTAACCAAATCCTCATCACAGATGGCTTCAACGAGGAGAGAAAGGAACAAGCTAACCATCATCAACAGGAATGGGAAGGATTATGCAAATAAGAGGAGATATTCTGGAAACAAAAATCAAGGATACTATGGTTAAAAGAAGGAGAAAGGAATACACGGTTTTTTCACAAATCTACCATGGATCACAGGTTTCATAATAGGATTTCAAAAATCAAAGATTCTCAAGGTAATCAACTCAATACCCACAAAGAAATAGAATTTTTTTTGGTTCAACATTTCCAAGGCATAGCTGAGGAACCTCTTTTAGACAGATCTCAATTCATTAATGAATTTACAAATCACATTCTAATATTGTGACAAGAGAAGAAAATTATAATCTAAACAGACCAGTGAATGAAAAGTAGGTCAACGGAGTCATTAAAGAAATGCAAAAACGAAAAGCGCTAGGCCCAGATGACTTCAATGTTGACTTCTTTAAAGCATGTTGGGGAATAGTCAAACATGATATCATTGATGTGGTGAAGGACTCAAGGAAAAACAAAGATGTTTTGAAGGTGCTCAATACCTCTTTCTTATCATTGATTCCAAAGCAGTTTAATGCTATGACACCAAACATATTTAGACCAATAGCGTTATGCAATATGGTGTATAAAATTATTTCCAAAATAATTGCCAACAGGCTCAAGCCCCTTCTTCCAACTCTCGTGTCTGAGGAGCAAACGAGATATGTGGAAGGCAGGAAAATTCTCAACAATATCATTCAAGTACACGAGGTGGTTCACTCACTTAAGAACAACAAGCAGGCAGGAAAGATTATGCAACTTGACCTAGAAAAGGCTTATGATAAGCTAAGTTGGGCTTACATCAAGGAATTTCTAAAAGCTTATGGCTCCAATCATAACTGGATAAGATGGGTAATGGCCCTTGTAACTTCCTCCAGTTTTTCAATCATGTTAAATGGTTCACCATCCACAACCTTTAAACCTACGAGAGGTCTTAGAAAAGGAGATCCACTCTCACCCTTCCTCTTTATTCTCATGATGGAAGGGCTTGGCTATGCCATCAAAATTTCCAAAGCAGAAGGCCAAATCCAGGGTCTCAAACTTACCTTGAATGGAGAGGCTTTGACCCATCAACAATTTGTGGACAATACCATGTTGCAGGGTACCCCCACGGTCAAGGAAGCTCTAGCCTACAAACAAATCCTGAAGGACTTTGCAAAGGCCGCGGGTACAGAGGTAAGCCTTACCAAATCGAAGGTTTTCTTTTTTAATACTGACATTGCTATTCAAAGACATATATCTAGAATTCTAGGCTTTCAAAGAGATATGCTACCCTCCAAATATTTGGGAGTACCTCTAACAAACAAACCTCTGAACAAGGAAGTTTGGGAGCTTGTGACCAATAAGCTCCAGGACAAAATCCGGAAATGGACAAATAAGTATTTGAATTTCGCAAGACAACTAGTACTCACAAAAGTTGTCCTTCAAACTATCCCCATCTTTATGTTTTTAGCCCTTCCAACTCCTAAAGGAGTTATGCAACAATGCAGAAATATCCAAAGAGATTTTCTTTGGGGCAAAGGGAAAGAGAAAAAAAATGGGCTTTGGTAGCATGGGAAAAATCTGTAGACCTAAGACTCAAGGAGGTTTGGGACTTGATGACCCTGAAATACTTAACAAAGTTTTGGGGGAAAAACATTGGTAGAGATGGTGAAAAGATCTGGCTTCACCTTGGACCAAAATTTGGAAACAAAAATATGCAAACAATTGGCAAGAAAGGGATCACATTAGAATGTCTGGGCACATCAAAGGCTCCCACACTTGAAACAAGTCTTGGGAGAATAGAGATATTGTTCAGAAACACAGTTTCTGGGAAATAAGGGCTAGAAACCTTGCTTGGTTTTGGGAAGCTAACTGGCAACAGGAACCTAAACTGTTAAGAGAAGAATTCGCCAATCTCAAGAACAATACTGACAACAAAGGGTTACGCAGGGTAAATGACTTCTGGGATTAGGTAAGAAGCGAGAGAAAATGGAGAATATGGAGGACCCTGGTATACAGTGATGACTCCCATTAAAGGCACAGGCAAAAGCTTTAACATCCATCTTGGGACAGAGAAAGATTTTGATATCAGCAGATTCAGACCAACTGAGATGGGGCAAAAACAATGAAGGTAATTTTAACCTCAAAGAGGCCAAGCACATAGCCCTTGGACTTGACTACCCAAACCCTCATGGGGTATGGAAGGACCTATGGCAGAACCAAATTTGGATGAAAATCAAACTGTTCAAGTGGTTAGTGCAGCATAAAAAATAAATAAAAATAAATAAATAAATAAAATAAAATCTGACCTGGGAAAACCTTAGGAAAAGGGGTTTTCGGTCCATCTAGATGCCAGATATGTGAATTACAAGAAGAAACTATGGATCACCTACTCAACCTCTTCCCATTCACTTCCACCTTGTAGAACTAGGTAGCTTCAATATTCAGACTAACAAATAGGGACTTGGGCAGCATTACCAGTACTATGAAGAAGTGGAGGAAAAATTTCTTTGACAATGAAATAATCAACAAAGCTTGGGCTTTAGTTCCATGCTTTATAATCTGGGATTTCTGGAAAGAACGTAACACCAGAATATTCAAGAACAAGAAAGGTTCTCCCCAGAACATCATGGCTCAGATTTTAAGACAGCTCAATGAGACAGTAGGGACCCTCATTAAAAACCCCCTTGAGGACCCACCTAAAGATACGAATGTGCAGATACTACTACATTTGGGTCTTCAGCGGCTTGTCCCACAAGACAAAAACATGAATGTAAGTCATATAATATCTGATAAGGATTTCCGGTAACCCCAACCCCCCCTCCCCCTCAAGGTCTTATGAAATGCAATATAGATGGGGCCTCAAAAGGAAACCTCGGTATGGCTGGGTATGGAGTAGTAATAAGAGATGAAAAGGGTTTCATAAAAACCATCTTTCATAGAAATTTGGGAAAATCCACTAGCAATATGGTAGAGCTTATGTCCCTTGAGCAAAGTCTAGAAATCTTGAGGGACTGAAATCTCCATAATACCATAATTGAAGTTGATTCCGAATTGATTATTAATTCAGTCAAGAAAATTTGCTATGTCTCTGCTCCAGATAAAGTCTCGAGACATCGGCAGCTTCTACAAGTGTATCAACGGATTCAATCCCACCTGCAGAACATAAGAACCCTTAGTTTTACTCATGTGCACCAAATAGCCAACAAAGTAGCAGACATATTAGCTAATGAAGGAGTGCTTTGTGCTAAGAGCGATAAAATTTATGTTTGGATAGAGACCCCCCAAGGAAAATTGAGGGAAGAGCGTCTCAGACAGGCGAGCACGGGAAGGGATCTCTATCAAAGCAGGGAAAACTAGAAGGATGTTGACTAAAGGAAACAAGGGAATTTTTATCTTGTATGGTGAAGAAGTGCATGGATATCTGGTCTTCGGGCTGGAATTTGTACCTTGAACCCTTCATACCCAAAGTTATCGGGCGGGAATCAATTTAAATGACAAGTCTTTGTATGAAAATGAAATTCTCTAAAGAAGATCGCCTTTGAATTAGCTTTTCTGGGCGTTTGGTTAACGTGCTAGCAATTAGGCAGATTTGAAGTAACCCTAGAGATTTTGCATGGCAACTTGCAAGGAGGTTACCATGCCTACTGGACCTGAATTTAACTTAAACGATCGCTTTATTTGACTTCGGGTCCAGGTGCGGTGTTATCTACCATGTTTGTTTCTCTTCAAGGTTGGGATCGGTGGATTTCGGGCAGATTACATTCTCGAGGGTTATCCCCCAAAGCAGACCTGAAATCATTATATTGCGGTTTCTATTTCCTCATCGGGTCCAATTCAAGAATTAAAGAGTTTGCATGTTTTCGTTTCGACATGGAGCCTCGTCCGTCAAAGCTCTAAAGTCGAATCAAACGGTCTTGGCGATCGTTTGTATTTGAAGGTATCGTAGTTATGTTTTGTGGGTCTTGGGCCTAGATTTTGAGCCTTTGGCTCGGTGCCCAAGGCTTTGTGAGGCTCATTAGCTCTATGGCCCACATCTCCTTTGGGAATGTTGTACTTTATGTAATTTTTTTTTCAATACATTTGAATAGAAGGACTGACTCTTACTTAAGCAAAAAAAAAGAAAAAAGAATGTGCCCTATGAAATGGGCTTGAAAATATATAAACTATTTATAATACACTCTAGAAAGTATCACTTTTAGAACTCTTATGTGAGTTTCATTGTGCAAAGTAAGCATCCATAATCTGGTACTGCAATATAACATATTCAAATTCAAATTAATTAGAACATTATTTATACAAAATAAACAATCTGGAAATAAATGATTTTGAATTGTGCATTTAAATAGTCCCCTACTTGTGGTTCAGTCGAGTGAAAATGGAATTCAAGTGGTATGGGGGTCTGATCAATTTGGGTTTGGTGTTCCCCTGCCTATGGCTCAATGCCTCCATACCCAACATCCCACTCATGCGTCCACATAACTATGGCATTGACACCACTCTGAATTTGGGCCTATGTACACAATGGAAAAAACGAATTATATTTAGTCTATGGATTAATTAGCATGCATACATGTAGCTTAAAAAAAGAAAATGTTGAAATCTTAAAAATAAAAAAGTTTACCTCAACTGTTGATCCATGTGGTTGTACATAGTGACTCTCCTCCACATGTGTTTTATGAGGTGGAGTGCTCCACACTTATGCAGGAATGCAACAAAATACAAAAATACACATATACACGAAGATGCAGTGGAAATAAAACATCATTTCATTAATATCAAAGAACTAAAATACACTTACATACATAAATGGAAATAAATTATCTCAGGCAAAGTAGTTTATCTCTGAAAAGAGATGCGGCGGTTGCATGCCTCTGAATTGTATTACAATGAGGCTCGAAGGCCTATTTATTATTGAGAAACAATGGAAAATCCTAAACATCCAAAATTTAACCCTAGGAGATGAAGCATCAAAACTATGGACCCCGTTTGGGTAATTTGGTACATCAACTTCTCGAGGTTATAACTTTAGCATACGATCTGCTTTTGATGCGCACAATAACTCATTAGAAAGATCTATTCGAGGAATATAACTTTCGACTGCAAACATGAGTCAAAGACTCATGCTTGCTCGTTTTCCCAAAAAAACGTTGTTTAGGGGCTCAAAACGGCTCCGAAATTTTAGGACCCGAAAAACTGCCAAAAATAGTAAATTGTGCTACAATTAAGGAAACTGAAAGACTGAAAGAAACAATGGTGGGGGTCCAAGTGGAATAGGCTGGTGGCCACCAATATCCACCTAGATTAGTCCTCCCCCCTTAGGAAGAAATGGTCCCCATTGTGTTGAGTACCTCCATAAGATGGGGAAACTTCTGTTGAACTTGATCCCTAGTGAACCACTTGCCATGGTGTAGTAGTTGGCCAACTTTGACAACCAGATCCAATTGTATATGTTGTTAGCGAGTATTCTTGATCTGTGTGTCTATGATCTGATCAATTGTGGCATGTTTCATGCAGTCTAGGTTTAACTCTATTGGTGTGAGTTGTTCTGCAATGTCTGATGTGTCCAGTGATGGTGGAAAGTATGGTTGAAGGTGGTCCACATTGAACACTGGGTGTAGGCCAAGGAATGGTGGAATGTTGAGCTTGAAATAATTGCCCCCTACAGCTTAGTGATGGTGTAAGGCCCATATCAGAGCAGGTGAAGCTTGCGGTGGGGCCCAATGAGGTGTTTCTTCTGCAAATGTAACCAAACTACATCGCCAACCTAGAACTTGTGTGGCACCCGATGTTGATCATGACGCTTCTTGTGCTTAGCATTGGCTCTGTCCAATGTGTCATGTAACTATTGGAGGATGTGCTAAATGCACTCAAAGAAGTTGTTAGCCCTATCAACTTGAGATTGGAAATGAGCCAAATTTGCTAGAGTAGATGCAAATGGTATGGCCACATCAATGGGACATAGTGGCTGGAAACCCAATCCCACCTGAAAAGGGCTATGGCAAGTTGAGCTATGGAGAGCTCTGTTGTAGCTGTGTTGGATAGAGGGGAGGATTTCCTCCCATGTGCATGGATTCTTCGAGTTGTACATGTGAAAAATGTGTATGATCATCCTGTTGATGAATTATGTTTGACAATCAGTTTGGGGGTGGAAAGTCATGGACTTAGTAAGCTTGGTATCAAACTTCGACCAGAGACTTGACCAAAATGTACTTAGGAACCTGTTGTCCCAATTTGAGATAATGGACTATGGGATCCAAAAGTGTACCCACACATGTTCAAAGAAGAGCTTAACAGTGGCTTATGTTGTGATACTATTCTTGCAGGCTTCTAGAATGGCCATGTTAGAGAATATGTTGATGACCACGAAAACACAATCGTTTCCATGATTAGTAGAAGGCGTGACATGTAATCCATGGAGATGGATTCCCAAGGTCGACTAGGAGTAGGCAGAGGAGTATATAGTCCTTGCTTTTTGATGGTCGATTTGGCAATGATGTGGGCAATGCAGGATCTGATGTACTTCTCAACATCTCGTTAAAGGTTTGGCCAATAAAATACTTCTACAACACTACCACTCTTTTCTCTACCCCTAAATGTCTAATGACCCAATTGTAATGCGCCTCCCAAATAATCTTGGCAAAATCACTTGAAGGAACGCAGAGGTGTCCCAGGTGGCATAACAGTGTATCCTAGAGGTTTAATTTTGGAACTTTCTTGCCTTCCAAGAGTATCTAGTATGTGTTATTGAATTTTGGATTGCTCTTGTAAATATGTGGCCACCCCATAGTCTCGTTCCCACAAGATTCGAGCACAGTGGTCAGCACTAGGACCAGTAGTCGGTTGAGGCAGTCTGCAATATTGTTGGTGCTTCCATTCTTGTACTTAATGTTCAAATAGAATTGTTGCAGATATGTGGACCATTTCTGATGGCGGTTGTTTTACAACTTCCCTTGTGTTTGTATGAACTGTAGGGGTCGGTGGTCTATGTGGATGACCGTTTCCTTCCCCAACATGTAATGCTTCCATTATCAGCAAGCTTGCACAATGGAATACATCTCTTTGTCATAGGTGGGATACTTTCGGACTGTGTCTAAAAGTGTCTCATTGTGATATGGCACTAGATGCCCCTGCTGAATATGAACTACACCAATAGCATAGTCGGAGGCATCTATCTCGATCTCAAATGGTTGTTGCAAGTATGGTAATGTGAGCACTGGTGCAGAGCAGAGGCGATGCTTCAAATCAGAAACTGCCTTCTGTTGGGATTTAGAGCAAAATAACTTTTCTTTCGCTCCTCCCTTGGTAACTTGACTCAAGAGCCAAGTGATATGAGAGAACCCCAACACGAACCTGAGGTGCAAGTTGGCAATGACCAAAAAGTTGTGGATCTATGTTAGAGTGGTTGGGATGGCCAATCCCGAATGACTTGTATCTTGGCTGGGTCCACATGCACACCCCACTCATCAATAATGTACCCCAGATATTGAACCTGGGTCATACCAAAAGTGTATTTCTCCAAATTGGCACACAACATATGTTTCTGCAAGGTTTGGAGGACCTGCCAAATATGATGGAGGTTCTCTTCCCAACTCTTTTTGAAGATCAGAATGTCATCCAAATACACCACCATGAATGAGTTTGTGAAGGGTCACAAGATGTCTTCCATCAGCCTCATGAAGGTTGTGGGGGAATTCTTCAACGTGACCAACCATTCAAAAAGGCCCTCCTTGGATTTGAAGGTAGTCTTCCACACATCGAAGGGTTCAATTGGTACCTAGTGATAACCAGACTTCAAGTCAATATTCCTGAAATATTTGGCCCCCTTAAGCTAGTCCAGAAGGTCATCAATCTGTGGGATTGGATACTTTTTCTAGATAGTGATCTTGTTTAGCGCCTGATAGTTAATACAGAGTCTCCAGGTCCCATCCTTCTTCTGTACCAACATGATCGGGCTCCCACAGGGTGATGAACTTGGCCTAATGTGCCCTTTCTTCACAACTCCTGAATCTTCCTCTTGATTTCATCATTCTCTAAAACATAGTGTCGATAGATCAGTCCATTGGGTAGCGACGTGCCCAGGGCCAGATCGATTGAGTGCTTGACTTGACAGTGTATAGGTACCCCTGTGGGTGAGGTGAATATGTCCATGTACTCCTCCACAACCTTGTCCATCTGTTTTTGTCATGTAGAGGAGCCCTATCTGGAGGTCGTGGCCACAATATTCTTCCTTCCCTCACGGAAAATCATAAGGGAAACAAATTTCCTGGTCTGGGAAATGATATTACTGTGTTGCCTCCTAGTGATCAAAGAAATGGTGGTAGGTAGTGCTACCTCCAATATGTTGTACAACTTATCACCTTAAGTAATAATAAAAGTGTGAAGCTTGGAATCATACACATCATTTCGCTTCCACAGGTATGGTTGGCCTAATAATACATCACAAACTTCAAGAGGAGCAACATCACACAGTACCTCATCCGTGAAGGGATTAATTTTGTAGGTAAAGCGACATTGTTGGCTGACATGGAGATCTCGCCCTTGGTGAACCCACCCAGTGGTGTACGACTGCGGGTGTGGTGTGGTCAATAGGCCCAACCGCTTCAAGATCTCTCCTGAAATGAGGTTCTTTGGCTCCCGCTGCTAACAATGAATTGCAATGGGGAACCCTTCACCTACATTTATGAGTGGAAGAGTCACAACCCCTCCTCTAGATCTTCAAGCTCATCCTTCTAGATCTTAGTGGTGGCAACGGTGGCACTGGGCTCCGCAATGATAATCTACTTCCTTTTTTCATTCCCCTTGTCGATTTCTGACTCAGGGTCAGAACATGCATCTGGTTCAGAAGCCTTCAACTCGACCACTAGTGACTTCTTGCCTCAACACTCACTTGTGTTGTGAATGGAACTCACACCATTTGCCTATGTCCTTCTTTATCTTCATGGTGTTGTTCTTTGATTACAGCTTCCACGGGTTGTTCTGTGTCACCCCACCTTTGCTTTGTCCTTTGTTTTACGGCTTGGGGGTGCCTTCCCTTGCTTCAGATTCGTAGATCCAAAGTCTCCCTTCTTCTATTTAAATTCTGCTCGATCTTGACAGTGTATTGATAGGCGGCGCCAAGCGAGGAGATGTCCAGGAACTCCATCTCATCCTAGATGTACTTATGTAGAAAACCACGGTACTTGAGTACCAAATGCCGCTCAGAATCCTTGATACCCAACTTCGTGCGAAGGGTATGGAAAACATTTTTGAACTTTGGCACATCTTGGTCCCTTCCCTGCTGCAGCGTGGTCCAGTTTATGTATTTATCTTCATAGCTCTCGATAGTGTAATATTGTTCCTTGATGGCGTTTTAGAAATAATTTCAAGTGGGTGTAGCTGAAAATAGTCAGGATTCCCTCTCATCCTTTTTTTCAAAGTAGGTTTCCCACTAGTCCTTGACATGTGGGGCAGCTTTGAGAAGTGAAAAAGTAATATTTTCTCAATTGAAAAAGTCACAAATTGAAAAATATCCTTCCAACATATTTAACCATCTATCTATGGTGTCTGCATCTATTTGGCCTTCAAATATGGGAATATCAAAGTTAACTTGTACCTTAAAAGGATTGGCACCTCTAGAGTGGTTGTTGGATGAAGATGTGTTTCTTGTGGGTAGTCGTCGAAGGATCTGAGCAAAGTTATACATCATCGCATTCCTCTGTCGCTTGAGGGCTTCCTCAAGCAACATTTTGGAAGGATCTCTTGCCCCCTTGTATTTCTTTTCTTCTTCCATGGGAGGTCGTCAGGGTTTGCGAGGTTGGTCTTGCAAAGGTTCAACCAGTTCGATCCCTAAATCCTTATACCCTGACCTCGTTGGGGACATGCAAAGAAAAACAGAGAAAGAGCATACCGCTCTGATACCACTAATCCAGACTTATGCAAGAACGTAACAAAATACATAAATACACATATACATGGAGATGCAACAAAAATAAAACTTCATTTCATTAATATCAGAGAACTGAAATATGCTTAAATACAGACATGGAAATAAACTAGCTTGAGCGGTGGTAGCTTATCTCTAAGAAGAGATGTGGCAGCTACATGCTTCTGAATTGTGTTACAATTATGATTGAAGGCCTATTTATTATTTAAGAAACAATGGAAAACCATAGGCATCTAAAACCTAACCCTAGGAGATGAAGTGCCAAAACTATGGGCCCTGTTTGGGTAAATTGGTACATCAACTTCTCGGGGTTGTAACTTTGGCATACGGTTTGTGTTTGACGAGCGCAATACCTCGTTAGAAAGATCTATCCAAGGATTACAACTTTTGATTGCAAACATGATTCAAAGACTCATGTTTGCCCATTTTCCAGAAGAAAAAAAAAACGTCATTTAGGGCCTCAAAACGACTTTGGAAGTTCTTGGCCCGAAAAACTGCCAAAAATAGTAAATTGTGCTACAATTAAGGAAACTGAAAAACTAAAAGAAACAATGGTGGGGGCCAAAGTGGAATAGGTGGGTGACCACCAATATCCACCTGGAGCATGGAGGTGGAGGATACTAAGCCATGGAAACATGCATTACAGTAAATTGCTTCGACTTATCAATTGCCCCCTCAGATGACCTTAGAAACTCATCCATGTGGTTGGGTTGTGTATGCATGTTATCATGAAATTATTAATATAAATGAAATCTAATACGAACTTATTAATATAAATAATGTATAATTTGAAGATAAGAGTCAAATGTTCCATATATATGTACCTGGTTTGTGTAATGTGGGTCATGCACCCTCCAAGTGTCACAGATGGTATCAGGACACATACGTGCATATGAAAAAAGTTGGTCATGCCCTAGACTCTCGAGATATGAATCATCATGTAACGGAAATGGTGTGTCACGAGGCCACTGAGGTTGTTTGCTCATATCTCCATGCAATGCAACATGCATAATGGCCAATGGCATTTGCATGTTATCTGCAATGGTATGTCTGGTCTCAACGTTGACCTGCGACAACTACTATAGGAAACAACACAACGCTCTATGATGTTCATGGAAACAATCTTGAAGGTGGTGCTACATGCACAGGGTCCCTACGATCCCTAGAACGATCATAACTATGTCCCAAGCGAGGTCCATAAAACTCAGATTCGGTGCTAGTGTAATATGTCCTCAGATGTATTACAAACTTTACACATATATAATTTGTAACGTAAATGGGGTCCAGTGAATTGATCATAAAAAATGGGTTGCTTCAACGTTCTTAAAATATTTGAGTGAAATCGGACCAGCATGTCTAACACGATGTTCCACAGGGAAGTCAAACAACTCCCCATGAACATCAATGTCCTTGGTGGCATCTTTCATTGGCTGCCAAGTATGTGGGCCTCTAACCTCTAGCCTCCTAATCCTATGTATGGAATACATGAGCTGGCTCTGTGGGCTCGCCCTCAGGTATATCTTGATCAACCTATTGATGTTATCCAACATCAAAAAGAAACTACGCCTAATAGGTGAACTAGCAGAGCTTTTACCTAGCTCTTGTGTGATCCATGTCTGTTGGGCCCTAACATCCTCAACTGTGATACTAGTTATAGTGGCATTACATGGAGGGATTAACATTGCATTGTGATCCTTAGCTTCACCCTACTGAGGGTCTGCAAATCATAAACACAATTTAACATATATAAAAAACTAGAAGCATACTAACATATACATTAAATTCAAACACATCAATAGAAGATGATTTAAAAATTAAAGAAAATTTCAAGACATAAACACATAAAGTTTAAAGAGGATTTAAAAATGTAGGAGGTGTACCTGCAACAAGTGAAGAAGGTCCATTATCGATAGCAAGATCATCAACAGAGATAGAAACAATGCCTCTAACATCCAAGTGGTGTCGAAGGGAGGATCTATGAGTGGAACACACACTCTGGTAGGGCTACGTGATCTATCACAAGCATGACCATATATGGCAAAACCCCCAACACTCTAACAGGTGACAGTTGGGGGGCGTACGAGAGATAGCTCTAAATATTACATCTAATACATATAACACATACAAACTTTAATCCAAGAAAAAAAAGTGACTAAACTATTACATATAATACATATAAACTAATCCAAGAACAAAATGTTGACATAAAAAGAACATTGACAAGAAAACCATTTATAAACTCAAGTAGAATAATCTACCTTGAAGTCCTAAACTTTAAAGTCTATTTTTTGATAAATTATCAACCAAAGTATTGAGTTCCATATAAACACAATCCAAAGAAGTGATCAAATCTAACTTACACATTTTCCCTTTTTAAATAATGCATTTTATTCATAGAGCATAAATATGTAAATATATGTAAAAAAATGAAATAAACCTATTTGCAAAAATAATAAAATTTCATGTCAACCAAATACTCCATAAAACAAGTTCTTATAATGTTTGACTTTGACACATGACATGTACTAGGTGCAAGCACATGAAGACAATGTTTATGGTACAATACTACATAATGAAATAATATGGTACAAATTAGAAAAGAGTCAAAATGTTTTTATTCACTTTAAAAATGCACTTTTCATCATGGATTTAATGTATGTATCAATGATACATTGTTGAAAACTTGAACTTATGTTATAGTTATGTTATGTTATATAATTAAATAAAAATATAGGAAGTGTAAGTTAAATATAGTTAAATAAATAATTAAATAAAATATATTATTAATATGGGAATTGTAAGTTACAAAATCATTATTCAACTAATAAATTTCAAGTGTTGTAGGACAACATAGTCCCTGCCATTGAAATTAAGGATTATGATGCTACAAAATTTGCATATAGAAGTTACTAGTATGATACATATAAAGCATACTGTGAAATATTTAAATTGATATTAATATAATATGAAGAACATTAATATAGATTTTACAAAATCATTACTCAACTAATAAATTTAATAAGTGTTGCAGGACAACATAGTCCATGCCATTGAAATTAAGGATTATGTTGATACAAAATTTTCATATAGAAGTTGTTAGCATGATACATATAAATCATACTATGAAATATTTAAATTAATTTTAATATAATATGAAGAAGATTAATATAGATTTTCATATATGTAAGCAATTGTATCCCGTAAAATTGTTTTGTAAAGCACAATTGTATTCATATTTATAAGACAAAGTTTGAAAATTTATATTTGGGCCCCCCATCGAACTGGGAAAAAAAGAAAAAGAAGATGAAGAAGAAGAATATTATTTCAATTACAAAGTAGTAACTTTGATAGGACTTTCTCAAGTCACATTTACATTATGTGTATAAACAACTAAATGGATATTACATTCACATAGATCCAAATTACAAATTGTTTAGTACAATGCACAATTACATAGTGTTAATCAATTTGGCATGGCACTTAACATGATGTTAGACTCTTGCTTGGGGAGGGACTAATAATGTGAAAATTGTGAGGGTTTTTCTTGGTTTTTTTTTTGCCTAAGCATTCAACCATTGACCACCTAATAATTTGTCTATATTTTAAATAAAAGATGAACAAACAATATTTATTAATGCTTCTTTGATTTTTCTAAAAATGATCACCATATGTCTAATCACTTTGAAAATTAATGGAGAAAGTAGGAATTCAAGTAGAGTGGAAAAGTGTTACTTTCTAATTATATGAAAAATTCATTATAGACTTGAGGATTCCAATAAATGATAAAATTAGGAGGACCAATCAAAATCAATAGTAAAATAGAGTTGAAATAAAAATGTCTAATCTTTGTGACTTATATATAAATTAGTTAGAAAATTGAATCATAAAAAGTAAAGGAAGTATACATATAAAAAGTTATGCTTTGTTATTGTTAATTCATGTGGATGATGTTGTGTTATTAACAAATCATAAAGACATTTGTGATAAAAATATAATCATTTCATATAATAATGACATTTTCTTCAAGTAGGTAATATCATTGTTATTATTAAAACTCTTGTTCAGAGAAATAGATAACCATGAGCATTAATGTCTTCTATTCTATGCATGATAAATGAAAAAAAATAGTAACAACAACATTTTTATATGCTTGTTGTTTGAGCTATAGAGTTAGTTTAGTTAAAGAATCCTAGAAGAAGGTTGAAAACATTAAAAAAATGTGTTTAGTAAAACATTTCTGCATTAAAACACAAATTAATTACTCTGAGTTTGAAAAGACAACATTATTTTATTATATATATTATCAAATTTAATCATAAAAATAAAAAAATAAATACAAATAAAAAATGATTTATTTCGAACCAAAGTTAAACAAAGGTTATCTTTCTCACACAGAATGTTAGAAAAACATATAAATAAATCTCAACTAATAATATATCTAAAGGAAAATTTATATATATAAAAAATATATACTTTACAAACCAAAAAAAAAAAGAAAATAAGTATATGTAACCAAACATAATACTATTCATGAAAAAATAAAATGAAAATAGTCAACACAAATATAAAATTTTTGTTTCCAATCTCACATAACTTTATTCTATATATTGTATTGTTTGTCTCATTCCATAATATTATTTGTGAATATACATTGATCGAATATCAATAATGTATTTTGCAATTAAATAAGAGATTGATTAAAATACTATAAACCGTGGTATTTTTGTGTGTATATGTAATTTGTATATGCAACTAAATTAAAAACATGTATTTTCTGAATTAATATCTTTAATACTATTGCTGTATTTTTCCTGTATTAATACCTTGTTAAAAAATGTATGGATTTTGTCAATCACTTCAAATTTCTATCAAAACCAAACCCTTCAGTTCAGACACGATCCATGAGATAAACATCCTCCCTCAACAAACCATTTCTCCAACCACAAAATCATAAATGAATGTACAACGAAATTGCCCATTAAAAAAAAAAAAAAAACCAATGTTGACAAGAATAGTAATACTTTTTATTTTTCTCTCTAATAACATTTTCAATTTACACAAAATTTTGACATATCTCTCAATCTAAATATATAATAAAATTACACAAAATTTTCACAGGTATCTTAATCTAGATATATAATAAAATATTATACAAATCAAAATAATTACATTTCCATAAATTTTGATATTAAAACCAAATCAATTTGTTAAAAAACTTCATAATCTTATAAAACAAAAAAATCTTACCAACTATATAATTCTTTTTTTAAGATTATTATACTAATTCTATAAACTTTACCAACACCCTAAACATATGTTTATTAAAAATTTTATGGTAAATTATAATTATCACTTTCAATTTTAAATTGATATCAATACTTAGGCCTTTCTTTATGATTATTATACTAATTCTATAAACTTTACCAACACCCTAAACAAATGTCTATTAAATATTTTATAATAAATTATAATTATCACTTTCGATTTCAAGTTAATATCAACACTTTGGCTCACGCGTATCGGTGACTAGTTTCCCATTTCCTATTATCTCTTCTAAAAAATGGTCCCCTTCTTCTGTCCATCCTCGTAGCCATGTTGTGATGAAGTCAATACGCTATAGAGTTTATTGTAATTATTACATTCAATTTCAAAATGATATCAAAGCCCAAGGTGAAATGTAACTGAGCCATTAGTTTGTTATTGTTGATATTTTTCAGAAAGAAAACGTCTAATATATTTATGTAAAAAGGTTAAATAGTGCAAATGTACGAAGCCGAAACATTCATATAAGAGCATAACATAAAGCAAATGCAAGAAACATATGTTGAAACGTGGATCAGAAAACATGCAAATATACAAACACATATCCCAAAAAATAAAATAAGTCTTTACCGATGAGAATTAAACTGCACGATGTTAAGAAAATAAAATAAGTCTTTACCGTTGGAAATATTGATCTCTCCATGATTATTAAAACGACTCTATGCTAATTTAAATATTGATGAACAAATAAACCAGGATAATCAATATAAAAAAACATGAAGTGGACAGTCAACTGTGAAAACCCAAACTTACCCACATAATCAGGCTTTTTCTACCCAATGGATTTCTTGGATCGATTGGCTTACTCCCCGTTTTTATCTCGAAGTACCACATCAAATGCATTAACATCCATCTTGTCATTAAACTTTCTTTCCATAAACCAAATATTCTGAAGCAAGATACCTGTTAAACTACACTCACAATTAGTGAGCAGTATCGTTACAAATTGGATAGCCTTATTCTGAAAATGGCCATTGAAACTGGAAAGATGCTTACATGCCCAAATGTTCCTGAAGCATCGCCGCAAGCGATATATGAAGATGTTGGTGCCCACCTTGCCAGCCTAAAATCTGACCACTATTATAAAATCCACACTGATTCGGTTGAAATTTTTCGTTGGTGTAGAATTCCAAGTTCCAGTCTACAACTGTAGATCACTAAGATTTCTCCGAATACTGAACTGTTAAAATTACTCTTGATGCTTCTTTCAGTAAAGAGATTTATACTTCCAGTTCAAACTCTTCAGAAAGCAAGATTTTGGAAGACTTCACATCTCCGTGAAGAAAAGATTGAGAAAAGCCATTTTGCAAGTAATCCAATCCTTCAGCAACTCCTACAGCCACTTTCAATCGCACCGTCCAAGAAATGACGGGCTTCTTCTTGCCTCCTGAAACATATATAGGCAATACCCAGGGCTATAACCAAATCTCAGAAAATAGAAAATGACCCCGCCATAAAATACATAACCCTGTGATTGTTAAAATGACCATTGCTTGATATTTCTACATGATTTAATGATTCTTAAAATGCAATATTATTGAGTACATACCATGAGGATTCTCTTCAAGGTTCCCTTTGGAAACAAAATTATACACCGGAAGGCAGTTAAGGCCTTCTACATAGTAACGAATAAGTGTAATGATGCGATTGTGCTTCAATAAAGTAAAATCTCAGATAAAATTAACAGACACTCAATAATATATATTCTATTGATTAATGAATGAGGAAATTACAAGATATTTATACAATCATAGTCTCAAGATAGGAATGCTATCTTAGACGAACAGTAGTGTAGTAGTGTGGTTGAGAGATTCTCTCAACCACACACTAATCTAGGAGAAACTAAATCCCTATAATGTAGGAAGAAACTCCTCAAATGGAGAATTGTAACCATAGACAAGTAGGAATTAATAATTTCCAACTCCCCCCTTAATGACTACTTGTCATGATAATCAAATCCACCATCATCACACGAATTGCATGTACAAAGCCTCCAAAAAACACAATCTGCCGCCCTCGGACAGATCCACAATCTGCAAATTTGGCGTTTCCAATACAGCCAAGTTGATCCAATCTACCTCTCCTGCAGATCCACTTGAAGGTGAATTGGCGCGATCCTGAATGATAAACTCGCGCCATGGGCGCGATTAATGGCCTAACAGACGCGCTAGTGGGCCATCTTGGTGCTGCTGTCAGCGCGAAAAACGCCAATCCCCTTCTACTCAGAGAAAATCATCTGAGTTCGAGCCAGGTGTTACTGCAGCCCACCTGCTCCTACGAGCATAAAGCTCCTGTGTACACTTGCCACCACCGGGCAGATCCGATCTGCTACCACTGAGCGATCAAGGATCTCACTTCGCCACCACCGGGCAGATCCGATCTGCTACCACCGAGCGATCAAGGATCTCACTTTTCCACCACCGGGCAGATCCGATCTGCTACCACCGAGCGATCAAGGATCTCAGTTTGCCACCATCGGGCAACTCCTGTAGCCCCTAAGGCTCTATAGATGGTTTCAGGCTGACCACAAACCATTACAAAGTGGTTTTGAGATCACCACGAACTTTCAAATGCCTTAGCAAGGCTTACATTCAACATTTGAAGTTTCTAGTACATACAATGACTATTACAATAATATGTTAGGGAGTTTATCCCACAAACCACATAAAAAATCTACTTTGTTGTCCACCATCAACATTGTTGCTGTTTCATTACCTCCGCTTCTTCTGCATCGTGGGCATCCTTTATCTGTTCAAATAACTTCTTGGAACTCCATGCTTACCCTGTCATTTGTTAGAGTTGCAAATTCTAACAAAATAACTTTGCCTGCATTGAGTTAGCTAGGCTCAATAAGGCCAATAATATTTAAACATGCTTCCAAGAATACAACATAAACTCTTCAAATTTAATTTCTCTACCTATGCCCAAAAAATGATTATTTCCCAAACATAGCAACAATAGAAGGCTATCCAATCAGCTAAAATCAGCATCAAAGCTAACAGCAAAAGACTATCCAATTTTCCCATCAGCAACAACAACATCACTAACAAACAGGAATATATGAACCACATCACCATGACTGCAACCACAACTACATTCGGTTTCCCAGGCTCCATGATGGGCGCCACCACAACTCCGTTGTGCCTGCGATTCTTTGGCAAGACCAATAACAAAAATGGGCAGGGATTAAAAAAGATTGGTTCCCCGATTTTCTTCCGCAAACACTTGTCTGGAATACCACAGCCAGATTCCACTGACGATTTCAGGTGCCCGATAAGCCTGGAGCTTATGAGCGACCCAATGATTCTGTGCACGGGGCAGACATACGACAGGTCGTCCATCCAGTGCTGGTTCGAATCCGGTAAGGGCATATGTCCCAACACCACCATGCCCCTTCATGACATGAGGCTCATACCCAATTACTCTCTTAGGAGCCTCATATTCCAATAATGTTATAGCCCACAACAAAGAAGATGCAGATGCATCTTGGGTAGCAAATAAAAAGTCAAAAATATATCCTCCAATTTCAATATCATCCGAATGTGGAGCAGATGAAGAACCCTTCACACCCACTTCCAGACGCCCATAGACCGTTTCAAACCTGCACGGATCCGGGAGCCACGAGATGCTCTGTAAATTTTCGACACATTCTTCAATGTAGGCGCCCTCGATTTCCTTCATGTCGTCGATGGGAAGGAGGCATGGAATGAAGGGGGGTCTGGAGACTTTGTGAATGGAATCTCAGTCGGTGAGAAGAGATATGGAGATCATAAGGAGCCCATAGAGCATCCAAGGGGCAAGACTTGTTCGCATCAAGGCGCAACCATGCCTTCCCCTTCCCGCTCTAGTGTAGCAAACTAACAGGGCCTGGGTGCAGAGAATGGCAGCTTCCGACCACATTATCTCCTCCGAGTCCATGCTGATTCCACTTGTGATCAACAGGTTTCAGCTTTCCGGCGAAAACCAGAAGAAAAGGCGGCAAAGATCCGAGCTCGTAAATCTGCTTCTCCTTTTGGACTTCCATCCAATGTTAAATTATTTTCCGGTAAAAGTTCTGCTGCCATTTGGCAATATCGATCACCATTACCATGGCTGTTTCGTTCCTTCAAATGTTTTCGCCAGTGTTGTCCAACCAGAAGGCATCACTGAAGTATTTTGTGAAATTCGCATGGCAATATTCAGGTGCACCCATAATGCTCGATCCAAGATCGATTTCCCACAACTTCGCAATATCATCGATAACAATAAGGTCGGAATCAAGATAAATGACTCTCTCCACACAGGGATCCAAGATATCGGCCAGATAAGTCCGGGCATAATTCAGCGGCTGCTCCAAAGCCTGCCTTATGGACGTGGATATGAGGCCTTTGACAAGACCTTTGTCGAAGTCTTAAATTTCACATAAGGAAAAGTCGTTCTCACAACCTTCTGCAGCTCGTGCTTGTTACCAGAAATCAAGAAATGGAAGAACACGTTTTCCGAGCAAGAAGCATGTTGGAGAACAGAGAGAACAGCAGCCATGGATCTTCCTTAAACTTGGCCGGAACCTGAAACCTCTAAAATTGCGAAGCTCAACACCATATCCAGTTAAAGGAGCCTGAGGATAATCAGTACGTGCTACATGCCTTGCTTCCTCCTGATAACGTAGGATATCTTCTTTCAGCAATTCCTCTCGGCGCATTTCTTCTCGACACAGTTCCTCTCTGCGTAATTCCTCTCTGCGCAGTTCCTCTCTTAGCAGATATTTAGATATAGATGGAAAAACAAACATATACTACACTCTTTTATTTTCCCTCAGCCCAGGAGGGCCAAGCCCAGAGGGGCCAGGCCCTCAGAGGCTCTGATACCAAGATAAAAGTAGCACACTCAATATATTTTCTATTGATTAATGAATGAAGAAATTACAAGATATTTATACAATCATAGTCTCAAGATAGGAATGCTATCTTAGACGTACAGTAGTGTGGTTGAGAGATTCTCTCAACCACACACTAATCTAGGAGAAACTAAATCCTTATAATGTAGGAACAAACTCCTAATTACAACCATAGACAAGTAGGAATTAATTATTTCCAACTAAATCTTGCTCAAGTGGAAAGAAAAGTGGTGAATTCCATCCTGGAAATGTTGGTTGGTCATTCCTTGATATTATAGCACCTGAGCAAAGTAACCTTACCCCTGCAGAGAATCATCCCCTTCAGAAAAAATTAAAGGAATCCAACTCCTTCCTTTCATTGTTCAACCCCATTCATCCCATTGGACATCCAACAATGACTCAGCATAGGTCGACTCTCAGTAAGCACAACCTCCAATGCTCTATTGTGGCACTTCACTGCTACACTCGGCATCTCCATGCTCTTTTGTCAAGAATTGCTGTGTAAATGAAATTCAAATAGTTCACTCCAGGAAACGAGGTTCACACCTCTCTTGGCAGCACACCAATACACAACACAACACTAACAACTCAGCACAAATTAGCCAATAACACAAGTACATAGATGTAATGCTCTATGTGAATTTATGAGAAATATATGAGGCCAGTGACTGCTCGACCACCCAGAAATTTGACACTGAATGCTCCATGGCTCCAGTATTTCACCAATTTGGTTTAAGCCCACTGTATTGTAATGCAGAATTTAACAGAGCAATCAATATACGTAGAATATGTCAACGCCTTCTCCACACAAGCGACACACTATTGCCTCACGAGCTCTCACCGAAGCTCCCAAAATACAAAAGCAAATAGTGTTTAAAACAATCATAAGGCACTGGATAATCTTCATTACTCGATCACCATATGTAGTCTTTGATCCACTCCAGTGATAGATCGACCAGCACACGAGCGATCCACTCAACCTGCGATTTGTAGTCCACCAACTTCGCTACCATGATCGACCGATCTGCTACTTCTTGTGCTTGCGTGGATGCATCTACTGAGAGCTTCAACACATTGGCTCTTGACATCTATTTTGCAAAGCCTTCACATAACCATGAATGGAGCCTACTACATTCAGGGCTCCATGAGTGGGTAGACGCCGCACTCACAACAATCTCACCAGCAATTTAAAGCACCTAAATCAAGATTTTACTTTGGGAGCATCAATTATTTCTTTATGGTTGCATCAACCCTTCTCGTCATCCAGGTTCCTCTACCGAGCACTACGCAACACACCCCTGGAGCAGCACACAGGTAGCACAACTCTCTGACTCCAGGCTCTGTTGACTCTAGTTTTCGTTTTCGGCCTCTAAATTGATCAAAAGCAATCATAGCCAGCTCTCACCACACATATCGGAAATGCCGGAAAACGCTTCCACTCAACCTACATACCGATGCAAAGCTCATTACCTTCATGCAGGCAGCACGCAGTCTCCACACCTTCTCACTTAACAAAACACAGAATTAACCTTCTGAACTGGGCTCCTCTTCTGTTGGGTCTCCCCACCACTCCATCACACCACTCCATCAGCCCAATCACCATGCTTCATGTGCATCCACCAGCACCACGGGTTGCCCACTGATCCACACCGCAACAAATCCAACACATCTCTACGATGAAAAGGAGATTTTGGGGGTTAATAAAAATCCCTTTCCCTAAAATCGATCCTGAGGCCTACGGGTTATGGCCACAAGCTTTATTGGAAGTGTTTGCAAGGCTTTAAGCCTTTAAACCATAGACTGGACAAGAATCGGAGCCACCACACTATCGACCTTTATTAACATCGGGAGCTTTCAAACATTAATTTGAGCCTTAAAACCTTGGCAAGCACATATATCAGAGATACATGGGGTAACAAAGAAACCCCGCTCCAAAACCTTTGCTCGAATTTCAAAATTATATACCCAGACACATATTTGTCATCAGTTCCATTTCATATCACTTCCCCATAGTTCTGTTCCAATTCCGATACTCGATTGACCCATTAGTTTATCGACGTATCGGCCATTGCTCCTTCATCGTCGTTAGTCGTTTGACCTCTCCAACATGTGATTAGATAGTTGATCACAATTGTCAATCCTAGATCTGATCCGATAGTTGTTGTTCAATGGCAATCCACTATCACATCATCGTTTCGCTCCATTCCCATATCGTTTCAATGATTCTTCACCGATGCAATATATCGGTGATCGCCCATCGACACTCCTTGCAGTCTAATGTCCGGCCCTTTGGAAACGATTTCTTCAGATGCGGTAACTCTGTTCTCGCAGACTTGATCCTATCCATTGATCACAAAGACTCAATGGATCCTATGCATCAACACTTCGTCTCTTCGTCCGCTTGATGGACTTCTCCATTAAATGATTTCCTCTTCTAAACTCTAGCTTCCACACTGGATGCCCATATAACATTGATTGAATAATCATTTGATTGCCATCGATCCTTACAGTGATCAATGGTTAATCAATGAACGAAAAACATAGAATAACTTAACAGATATGCAAAATTCACACAACACATGTATTATCATTATATTTATATACAGACTTTTATTACAGCCTAAGCCATTTTAGCCTTAGGAACAAGTTACTCCTTCGACTACATTTTGAATACACTTTGTTTACATAGTTCTCAATATGTCACTCTCCTCTTGAACATGCAGGTTCATAACTCATATATATAAATAAGAAGTGTTGGATCAGATCATGGAAGGATCTCATCAATCCTCCAACAAAAGCCATAAATCTCTCATATGCATACATGCATATAAACACATCGTAGATTACATTTAGATCAAGTCTTCGAGAGAATTATCCATTCCCCCTTTAAATCTATTTTAAAACAGAAAAATTCTTGTTTTTCTCCCTGGTCCATGTGTTTCTCTTCCCTTTGGTTTGGATTCCTCCCTTTGACTAAGGGTGCTGGATGCTTCTGCATCACTCTATCTATGTTAATAACAACAAATCAACCTCTACAAATTCACGCAGTCGATCAGTCTTCCAAGCCACGAGTTCACATAGAAACTCCCACAAATGATGCCACATTACTAGTTAGTGGCCAATTGAGGTTCACCTGGCACAAACAATGCATGAAAAGGAAAAAAAATTGCTTCCGCTACATTGCAGGTTTAAGCAGATCCAGAAGGTAGCACATCACTATTAATTTTTCCTGCACTCACCACACTTCTTGCAACGCTAACACAAATTGGTCCAATCAATGAGCGTTAACAACCACGCTTCTATCTGTAGTCACGCAGTAGCAACAAAGGGTGGAAAACAAGCAAAGGAATTAATAAACAAAACAATCATAAAACTTTTTATTTCCCCTCATCTTATGACGGGCTAAGCTTCCTCAGTCGAGGATGGGCCAAGCTCAAATGGGCTGAGGGCCCTTAGGGCTCTGATCACAATGTAAATTATCACCATCAGTGGCCTTCGAACTAGGTAAATGCTTGTCACGATCGGCGAGCTCTTCTTTGACACAACACTACCACGCTTCTCCTAGTCTCACAATGATCAATCTTAAAACAATTTCAGGATTTCCCCGAGATTCAAGAATCCCATAGCAAGGATTTCTGAGTCCCACATTGTACCTCCATGCCAAACTTAATCCACATGCCCAAGTTGTTCGATGGTCAAAATCAAGTTAAATAGATGATAGAAAAGTATTACCACAAAAACATTACACAATACAAGTTTTATTTCCCTTAGCCTGGGACAAGCCAAGCTTCCTCAACCCAGGATAGGCTGAGCTTCCACATCCCAGAACGGGCCAAGATCACAAGTGGTCGAGCCCTTAGGGCTCTGATACCATGGTAAATTTCCATGAGCAAATCTAATTTCCATATTCAAATATGAAAAATTGGCTTCCTCATGGAAATTTAACATGGCATCAGAGCCTTGAGGTCCTGGACCCTTGTGAGCTTGGCTCGTCTTTAGCTGAGGGAAATAAAATTAGTATTGTGTAATGTGTTTGTGGTAATACTTGTCTGTCATCTTTTGAACTTACTTTTGACCACCAAAAAACTTGGGCGTGTGGATTAAGTTGGGCATGGAGCTACAATGCGACACTTGGAAATCCTAGCTGTATGATTCTTGAATCTCAGGGAAATCCTAAAACTGTTTCAGGATTGATCATGGCAAGACCTAGAGAAGCATGGTAGTGTTGCATAAAATAAGAGCCAGACAATTGTGAAAAATATTTTACCTCGATTAAAGGCCTCTGATGGTGACAACGTAGATTGTGATTGTTGTGAGAACACATATCACGACAGATTGACAATGAAGCTTTGATTGAACTCACAACCTGACATTGTTGTGCCTGTGTGGTGAGATTCGGTTTGTCCTATTATGCAAAGGTGTTTGGAGAAGAAGTGCTGGATGGTTGAAATAATGTGGGTGGTGCAACCAATTTAGAGGACGATATTATGAAAAACAAGCAGTGGAGGACACATCAAGGGTTGTTGGTGTAGCTACAAGGATTATGTGAGATACCTTGTGTATTAAAGTTGTTCATGTAGCCTGGAAAAGCGTGACCTGTTGTAGTGGAGGAGCGAGGGCCAAGCGGTGGCATAAAGGAGGCTGTTAAGTGAAAGCTTATATGTGCTATGTGCTGGTTAGGTTGTCGTGGTAGTGGTTGTGGATCTATTGTTTCTTATCGATCTGACGTCCGTGAGCAATCATGGAGCCAATGGTGAAGTGTAGTGGAAGAGTCGTGATCCAACGTGGATTGACAACATGTAACAGTTGAGGTTGTATCTGCTCATGGACCAGCTTGGAGCAGCACGACGTTTATCAATATAAGCATGGCATCGTTGCAGTGTCAACATTCAATCTATTGGTGAGTATGTGGATGATGATAGGGCGATCAAGCAATGGTGAGTCTACCCATCATGGAGGAGAAACAGATTTGTGAGTTTGCATGGATACTTCTGAGTGTTGAGATCCCAGTGCAGTGGAAGCTTGGGGCAGTGCCTTCGCATGGGAGGCCAAGTCTTGATGGTTGCAAAAAATCTGGGGAGGCATGGCTCTAAAGAGGCAGGGCATTGAGTAGAGGAGAGTAGAAGATCTAGGTCAATTAGTGGCCCTATGAACGTTGATTGCCACAGGAGTGAAGGCATCCTCTTATGTTGTTTTTATCCATTTGGTGGATATGTGAAGCAGTTATTGAGGCACAGTGGTAGTAGTTTTTTTTTTCCACCATTGAAGGCTTGTATGGTGAGGAGAGTCGATATTGAAGCTCATTGCCCCCACGTTGAAGTGTTTTATCTACGCCAAATGACTGCCAAACTGGGACAAGGAAAAGGATATGGAGGAATTGAATGCGGAAGAGTCGACATAGTTCTGTAGCTGAGGTTGGGTGCTCGATTCTATTGAGTGATTCCTTGTCTTATTGTAGACCATTATGGTAAATAGCTAGAGATCATTGTTCTCTACTTCATACCAGTGCATGTGTTGTTGGTGCTATGAAATTGGGCCAACTGATGCGATCAATTCCTAGAGGGAAAATGACATTTCAGCCTGGATAATTTCGGCAATACTTGGTATGGTAATAACATTCTTTAGAGTTACTATAACACAAAATAAGCTTGTGCTTCTGCACAAAAGTTGCCTGTCTATTGTCAATCCATGCCAATTTTTTTATTGTTCTGGTTGAGTAATTTAAATTAGGATATGAGAAAGTGAGAAATCATGGCTTCTTTTAGATTGCAAGATCGTCTGTGGCTGCAGATTTCTGAAATGAGAATGGGGGCATTGGTGGGTGGAAATCATACAACTACAAGATTATTTAGTTCAAAACCATTGATGCCAACGATTAACAAGATTTTGCAAGTTAAAAAGCATTCTTGTGTGTATTAATATTTCATTTCATGGTATGGTATTTCATTGTTTCGTGTATTAATGTCATGGTATTTCGGGTTGTCATTGAAGTCATAATTGTTTGACGAACTATTGTCACAATTATGAGTGTGTGTTGGAACTAGTCATTCCAACAATACACAAATTTGCAGGAATTATTGATTACCAGATATGATGAATACATGATATTGAAAATGGCAGCATCAGAGATTGTAGAAGACATTTCACTAAAAATGGCAACATCAGAAATTGGAGGATGATGGACAATCAATTTTGTGTCAATTTGTTAGGTACCTATATTACTAGTGATTACCCCATCACTATTGTAGTTGTATCCCTTATTAATATTGTTGTGCACCTATTGTCCCCATATTTGTTATTATTGTGCCCCATAGAATCCATCTATTGTTATTTTTGTGGCTTTATATTATTATTGTTAGGCCGGCTGGGTTATATTGTGACTCCTTAGACTCCTATATATAGAAAGGAGGTTTTGTCATTTGAATCATCAAAGAATTATTCATTTATGTAATGTAAAGGAGGTTGTCTCCTTGAAGAAGATGAATTCTAAGGTGTTAAACTATATTTTATGTATTTTTGTGAGCTGGTTTCATAACATTTGGTATCAGAGAATTGGATTCTCGTGTTTCGCTGCTCCAAATAGGTCATCGTGGAATTTTCGCTATAACCTTTTTTTGTGATGTTTCAGAAGATAAAAAAAAAAGCCAATTTGAGAGGAAATGGCATTGAACCTCAGGTCCAAACTTCAGAGCTTTTCGCACTATATTTGCAAAGATATGATTTGAGGAAGTTGGTCTTTTTGCAGACTCCTGAATTACATTCCAAGCAGGTGACCTGGGGAAAATAATTATAACTTTCTCTCTCAGTATCAGATTAAAATTTTGTAAGAAGGTACAGAAACAGGAGGGACTGTAGTTTCTTGTATATATTTTCAGAGCTAAACTTCGAAAAATAACTCTTCCCTGGATAATCCAATTTGGATCAGACTCGTGGCATTGGAAAGAGGACATAGAGGGCTACCAGAGGTCACAATTTTAGAACTGGATGACCTGAAATTATAAAGATACATCAGATTCCATATCAAGCTCCTATAAAGTGAAAAATGGTGTGTAGTGTTTTTTTAATTTTTGCATAAGCTTGGTTTTAAAAATTAGTTTGAAGGAATTCAAAGGGCATAGTAAAGCATTATTATCAATAATTGATGCCCAGAGGAAAGAAAATGCAAACAGCTAGTAAGCAACCTGAAAGCTCTAGCATGACTCATGAAGAAGAGGAAGAAATGCAACATGATATATCAAAATTACAAGACCAAGTGCAAAAAGTGTCACTTGCATAAAAAGAAACAAAATCTAAGAGGGATGGTTTAAAGAAAGATGTAGAAGCTAAGATGGGTGGTTTAAAGAAAGACATAGAAGCTAAGATGGATTGTTTAAAGAAAGTCATAGAAGCTAAGATGAATGGCGTGGAAGATAGGATGGATGAATTTAATATAGATTTGAAGATAAACATGGAAGATTTGAAGATAGGCATGGAAGATTTGAAGACAAATTTGAAGACAAATTTAACAAAGCTTCTATGAGAAATGCTTACTAATGGTTAAATGGTAGTAAATGAAACTCATGATGAGAACAAAAGAAATGTTAGTCATGATTTCATAGACTCTAATGTTGGATCGAAGACCCACCATATTCCAAAAATCGATATGAGGAAGTTTGATCGCAAGGATCCTGCAACATGGATATTACAAATGGAGCAATTTTTCGATCTCAGTAATATGCAAAACACATAAAAGGTACATATTGCAACTTTATATTTGGAAGAAAATCATTTTGTATGGTATCAATGGCTTTGCTCTCATAAACAAATTATCACTTGGGCAATTTTTACAAAATAATTGACAACACATTATGAGGATACAAAAATAAACACTTTTTTTAGCCAATTAATAAGTCTCAAACAAAAGAATTCAATAATGAGGCACATCGAGGAGTTCCAAAAATTGAACATAAGGGTCAAAAATATTCCAAAGGAGCATAGGATTGATGTGTTCATAGGGACTTTAAAGGATAATATCCCACATGATGTTCACCTTTGGGAACTTGATTCATTAGAGAAGGAATTCAGGTTAGCAAGAAAAATGGAAAGCAAAATTATGGCAACCAGGAAGCATACCACTCATAACTATAAAGATAGAATTGTTTTTGCCCCTAGTCTTGCACAACCTATAAGGTTGACACCACAAAAGTTGGAAGAAAAAAGAGAAAAAGGGTGTTGTTACAATTGTGATAACAAATACACTAAAGGTCATAAGTGTGCTGAGAAGAAATTATTCTACATATATTGTGAAGAGGAAGAAGAAAAGGAGTAAGAAAAGTCAAAAGAAGATTATATACTCCAGGAAGACAGCCTAGATAAAGAATAAATGAATCCGACCATATCTTGTAATTCATTGGTTGGAATTACCACTCCTCAAACCATCAAGATAGAAGGACAAATCAAGAAGAAAAAGGTAATAGTGTTGATTGATTTAGGAAGTACCCACAATTTTATTCATTGTAAGATAACAAAAGAATTGAATTGCTTCCTATATCCAGCACTACAGTGTCAAATGATGATTGAAAATGGAGGAGCGATAAACTCCTCTAGACAGTGCCATAATATTGAGCTATCCATGAGAGAATATGTATTGACTAGCCCAATGCTTTCCATTCCAATGGGAGGTGATGATGTTGTACTATGAGTCCAATGGCTACAATCCTTGGGTACAGTAGCTTTTAATTTTCAAGAACTTGTCATGAAATTTTCTACAGAAGGAAAGCAAGTTGAATTAAGGTGTATTGCAGGGAAAACGAGAAAGATAATCAGCTCTAATGGTGTGACAAAGCTTCTAAAAAAGCAACAAAGAGGTGTAATTGCACAATTATGTTCCCTAGATGTTTCCACATCGGAATCATCTATTTCTGTAGATGTCCTAAAAGTCATGTACAATCATTCCAAGGTATTTGAGACTCCCAGAGGTCTCCCACCTATTCATGATCATGATCATGCTATTCATCTAATTCCAGGAAGTGTTCCTCCAAACATTAGGCCGTACAGATATCCCTATGCCCAAAAGAGTGAAATTGAATGTATGGTTGCAAAAATGCTAGAGGCTGGTATAATTCAACCTAGTCAAAGTTCTTTCTTTACTCCAGTAGTATTGGTGCACACGAAGGATGGATCATAGCGCATGTGTCTAGATTATAGGGAGCTCAACCAGCTCACTATTAAAGATAAGTTTCCCATTCTTGTCATTGATGAATTATTGGATGAATTACATGGATCAATTTACTTCACCAAGTTGGATCAAATAAGAATGAAGACTGAAGACATTTGTTAAGTAAACTTGACTCAGGATAGAGTCAAAGTTGACCAAGTTAAAAAATGATGGTTTTGGAGCACATGGTATTGTGCACCCATAGTATTCTTCTTGTGGTATTATATTCAATCGAGCTTATAAAAGACTGGAAGGAATTCATTGTAATACAAGACCTGGAGGTAAGCGGTGAAGGCTCACTTGGTCGGATTGGCTAGGGTTTTGGCCAATGCTAATGAGATCTTATTAGGTCGGGTTTTTCCCCAGGTTTCGGGTTTTCCTCGATAAACATTTTTGTTTATGTGTTTATGGTTGTTGCTGATTATTCTCTTATATATATTCCTCTCGGTAATTATTTATGTTATGTAGTAAATTTCTTAACAACTAGTATCAAAACCAGATATTGGCTTTAAAGGGATTCTCTGACACCAGGGGTTTATGGTGCTTGATGAGATCAATGTAGCCTTTTTACAGATCTGGGTTTGAAAATAATGGGGGAACAATCGTACGTGGAAGAACCTCGAGGAGAATATGCGGAAGATAGTGCAGTAGCTACCAGGGATCACAATACATTTGTGATATTTACCAGTTTGGAACATGTTGATGAATTGTTTGGGATTCATGCGGCTATTTAAAGAAGGTCAGCAAAAGAAAATTGTTCATGCGGCTTTGAAAATTGTTTTTTTTCTACTATGTGAGGCCACCGATGCTGGAATCTCGAGCTTCTTGGGCTCGCAGTTGGAGTGGTTTGATAGAAGTTTTTGAGAAAATCAAATTGAGACAGGTTGGATCAAAATTGCAACAACAATAAACAAAACAAAAAAATTAATGAAGTCAAAATTATTGCATGTAAATGGGCATACTACTGCAAGACCTGGTAAGGCATGTGTACCCCTCGGTGATTATCGGTAATGTCTAGGTTAGACCTAAGTGATAGGGGGATGTCGGGTTAACAATACCCTGGGTAAAAATTGTAAGGGGGTAAGAGCTAGAGTGAGCGGGATTGTCTCAGTCAACAGGCTTGGCTGGAGTTAGTCAAGGAACCCTAAGTCAAGTTTAGGGGCGTAATTGTTAGGTAAACTTGACTTACGATAGAGTCAAAGTTGACCAGGTTAAATAGTGATGGTTTTGGGGCACATGGTATTGTGCACCCATAGTATTTTGCACATAATACAAGACCTAGAGGTGAGTGGTGAAGGCTCACTTGGTCAGATTGGCCAGGGTTTTCGCCAATGGTAATGAGATCTTATTAGGTTGGGATTTTCCCCAGATTTGGGGTTTTCCAGGATAGACATTTGTTTTTATGTTTCTATGGTTGTTTCTGGTTATTCTCTTATATCTATTCCTCTTGGTAATTATTTATGTTATGCAGTAAATTTCTTAACAACATTTCGAAAACAACACTTAGAACTCATGAGGGTCATTATGAATTGTTGGCAATGCCTTTTGGCCTTACTAATGCACCTTCTACATTTCAATGTTTGATGAATTCCATTTTCAAACCCTTCCTTATAAAATTTGTGTTAGCATTTTTTGATGATATACTACTCTACAACAAGTCTTTGAAGGATCATGTTGAACATGTTGACACAGTGCTACAACTATTAGAGGAGAAACAATTAAATGCAAAAAGATCCAAATGTTTGTTTGGAGTACAAGAAGTGGAATATCTAGGTCATATTATATCTCACTAAGGAGTTAAGGTAGACCCTATCAAAATTAAATCCATTAAGGAATGGAAAATCCCCACATCCATAAAGCATCTACGAGGATTTCTCGGGTTGATAGGGTATTATCACAAGTTTGTTAAGAATTATGGGAGAATAGTAGCACCTCTAACAACATTATTGAATAAAGATGTATTCTCATGGACTCTAGAAGCAACAAAGGCCTTCGAACATCTTAAAGAGGCAATGTGCCAAGCACCGGTCTTAGCTACACCAAATTGCACAAAAACCTTTATTGTGGAATGTGATGCTTAGGAAATGGAATTGGTGTTGTTTTAATGCATGATGAAATACCTATTGCTTTTGAAAGTAGTCCAATCAAGGGAAAATTTAAATACAAAGTTATTTATGAGAAGGAAATGTTGGCAATATTACATGCACTTAAGAAATGGAAACCCTACCTAATGGGAAGACATTTGAAGGTAAAAGCAGATCATGATAGCCTTAAATACATTTTAGAAAAAATATTATTCTCTGGAGAGCAACAAAAGTGGGTCACCAAGATGTTGGGTTATGACTTTGAAATCATCTACAAAAAGGGGAAGCAAATGTGGTGCCAGATGCACTCTCAAGAAAGGATGAGGGTGTGGAAGCATTGTTGTGTGCCATTTCTATTATCCAACCAGATTGGATAAACGAAGCAAGGGAGGAATGGAAGAATGATCAAGAAGTGTGGGCACTTATTCAAAAGTTACAACAAGATTCTACTACATCGGATACATTTAGCTTGCGAAATGATACATCATGGTACAAAGATCACTTATACTTCTGTAAAATACCCAACTCAAACAAAAGATTCTTATGGAATTGCACACTTCTCCCTTAGGAAGTCACTTAGGATTTTTAAAAACTTACCACAGGGATAAGAAGGAATTTTTTGGGATGGTCTTAAATCGGATATTCATAAGTTTGTGGCAGAATGTTTGGTTTGCCAACAAAATAAAGTGGAAACAATTAAGACCTCGTGTCTATTACAACCTTTATCAATTCGAAGCCAACGTTGGGAGCATGCTTCAATGGATTTTATCACAGGTTTACCCAAGTCTGATGAAAATAGTGTAATCATGGTGGTAGTTGACAGACTTACCAAATATGCACACTTTTGTGCATTATCACATCCATTTAAAGCCAGTACAGTTTCTACTACATTTATAGAGACAATTCAAATGCTACATGGAAATCCAAAGATTATTGTAAGCGACGGAGATCCCATTTTCACTAGAAATTTTTGGACGGAATTATTTTCTTGTCTTGGTACTCAGTTAGCTCATAGCTCATCTTATCATCTTCAATCTGATGGGAAAACTGAGATAGTGAACAAATGTTTGGAAGGATATCTTCGTTGCTTTGTATCTTATAACGAGACACAATGGATCAAATGGTTGCCTTTGGCTGAATGGTGGTATAACACTTCCTTCCATACAACAACAAAAATGACCCCATTTATGACACTTTATGGATATCAGCCCCATCCATCACATCATATTTAAGATTAAAATTCTAAGGTTCAAGCAGTGGAACATCACATCGAACATCAACAACAAGTCCTCCAACTCTTAAAGGATAACCTCATGTTGGCACAGAATAGAATGAAACGACAGGCAGATGAACATCGCAGTGAAAGAAGTTTTGATGTAGGTAATTGGGTATTCCTACGGCCGCAACCATATAAACAAATGTCCCTCAAGAAATCTAAGAAGGATAATAAATTATCACCAAAGCGTTATGGTCCATACAAGGTGTTGAAAAATATTGGTACGATGGCATACAAATTGGAGCTTCCTATAGCTTTTCAAGTGCACCCAGTTTCCTATGTTTCATGTTTAATGAAGCTTATAGGCGACAAGCTCCCAGTTCAAACAATATTGCCAAAACTTGATGAGGAAGGAAAAACTATATTGAAACCGGAAGCAGTCACAGAAACAACAACTCGACAACTACGAAATCAATCAATTTTGGAGTATCTCATCAAGTGGAAGAACTTTTCCGCTAAAGATTCCACATGGGAGGATGAGAATTTTATAAAAAAGCATCTAGAATTACTCAAGCATTGAGGACAAAACTTCTTTGAAGGAGATAGGCATGTTAGGTCCCTATAATACTAGTGATTACCCAATTACTATTGTAGTTGTATCCCTTATTAATAATGTTGTGCCCCTATTGTCCCCATATTGTTATTACTCTGCCCCATAGAATCCCTCTATTGTTATTTTTGTGGCTTTATATTATTATTGTTAGGTTGGTTGGGTTATATTGTGACTCCTTAGAGTCCTATATATAGAAATGAGGTTTTTCCATTTGAATCATCCAAGAATTGTTCATTTGTGTAATGTAAAGGAGGTCTCCCCTCGAAGAGGCTGAATTCTAAGGCATTCAACTATCTTTCTATCTTTTTATGAGCTGGTTTCATAACAAAATTAGTGTGAGTTTGTGGAACACACTCATACTGTAGTATGAGTCACATATTGTAATTCGAACAAATCTACATATCATATAATCTTTTGTAATGGTTAGGTTGTGGTCTTGAAATGTTTTATGTACTTGCTGTAAGACCGAGAGAGGCATCCATACCCTTTGTTATGTGTTCCCTCTGTAAGAGAGTTTTAACACCCTCGAAGAGTGTGTCATGCCCGATGGATACACTTAGGTGGGTCATATTGGTTTTAGACTCCATGAGGTGAAATTTTATAGCTAGGGGGAGTTCATCGAGAGGTTAGATAAGCCATGTATGTGAAGGAATTCCTAGTAGACTGGCAATTACAGCGGTTGGGAATTCATGCATTCTGGTAGATGGTTGTTCCTTTATGTGGACATTGACAATTGCATGAACAAGGTACATGGTGTAATGGGGAGAATTGACCAGATGTAGATCTTGCATATTAATATCGAGACAAGTAGTCATTAAGGGGGAATGTTGGAAAATGTAATTCCACTTATCTTAGTTGTGAATTTCTATGTAAAGAGTCTGTTCCTATTCTATAGGAGTGGTTTCCCCAGTTTTGTGTGTGGTTGAGATATTCTCTCAACCAAGAGATTGTATGTCCAAGCTAGTTTTTGTATCTTGAGACAATACTCCTATATATATATAATATGATATTTGATTAGTGTAAGTGAATATAATTAGCACTATTAGTTTTTTTATCAGTAAATTTAACTTAGGAACTTTGGTGATGTGACACTATGAAAGTGATGTAGAGCAGTAAAACATCAAGGCTCCTACCGAGTATCAATTTATTTATTTATTTTTATTTTTTTCTTTCTGCAAAAGGTTTAATAATATAAGACAAATGAATTTAGCATCATCAAAACCTTAAACAACTAAAATCTTGAAATGTTACCTTAAACACCTAAAATCTTGAAATGTAACCAGTATAATTGAGATTTCTAAATAATTTCTCCAAATTTAAACTAAATCATACCTAAATTTCTAGTATTTACTAGGTAAATTTGAAACCTCTTTCGATTAAAATCTTGAAATAGTTACCTTAAACACCTAAAATCTTGAAATGTAACCAGTATAATTGAGATTTCTAAATAATTTCTCCAAATTTTAACTAAATCATAACTAAATTTCTAGTATTTTCTCGGTAAATTTGAAACCTCTTTAGACTAGGCTAAACATTAGATTAGAGGGTAAGTAAAGGAACATTGTTAGTCTCGTGTCATAAGTGTTTTGGCAACTGCATTTCTGATAGGGAATTGGAAGGAATCTATTTGTGAAAATTACTATGTAAATTAATATATATATATATATATATATGTATATATTATAAATTTGTTAGGTGAGGATTAGTTTTTCTGATAGAAAGCTCCGATTTAGAACTTATATGTAAAAGCTTATAGAATAATTTTGTTTGGAATAAAAAATGATGAATCCATTTGCATTTCAACGATAATAAGTTAACTTTATTTATTTATATATATATATATATATATTCCCAAATAAACCGACTAGGTGTTTGGAAGGCCTCCCACCACCATTGGAGGAGTTGTGCAACTTTATGTGGATGCAAATATTTTAATACGCACAAATGGAATCCAACGTAAGGTTTGCCTTACTCGTAGTTTTTGAATCAATCTTCCACTCGTCACATTCATGATGGATTCAATCCATGGCATGGCTTCCTTATTATTAATTATTTAGCATCAACCTCCTTTGGTGACATCGATGATGGATTCGTTATGGTTTCCTTATCATTAATTCTTTTGCATCAAGCGTCACCTGGTTACATCAATGGCGGATTGGTTATGGTTTCTTCATCATTAATTCTTTTGCATCAACCGTCCGCTGGTGACATAGATGACTCATTCGTTATGGTCACCGAATCATTGCTTCCATTGTGTCAACTGTCCGCTGGTCACATCGATGATGGATTCCTTATCGAAGCGTCTAGACTCGGTTGATAAATTCGGAAATGAAGTGTGTTTGAAGCAATGGCAATAATAAAATAGTAGAGCATCGAATCTCCAGCGGACGAAGAACATAATGAAAAATAACAAAAGTGCATCAAATCGAAATAGAGAGAATATCGGTGCACAAAATCCAAAATGTCATTGTTTAGAGCAGATTAAAATAAACAAGGACATGATTTTATATTTATATTCCTTCCTTACCAAATTTAATATAATTTAATTAACACAATTGTTTCATTATCAAATTTGAAATATTACAACGAGCGTACGAAATGCATAATACAATTTATAAGCACAGAACGTGAGATGGATCAGAGTAAAATAAGGCGTACATAACTCACACACGCATTTTCAGATGCTAACATACAGCTACAATTGCATACAACGACTTGGACTGTGCGTATGGACTCTACTTCTCGCTTCTATGCCTCATTTACATTTATACAAAATTGAATCGGCCATTTCCCCTTCAATTCAAAAAGGGCTATGATGGTGATGACCATTTAGAGTTGAAAGGTCATGGCAATGGCGCTCTTTAGACCCTGAGTAGGTCATGGTGGTGAAGTAGATAAAAACAGCTCAACCAATATATTTTTTATTAATTAATGAACAAGTGAATTACACACATATTTATACAATCAATAGTCCCAAGATAGGAATTCTATCTTGGACGTACACTAGTGTGGTTGAGAGATTCTCTCTACCACACACTAAACTAGAAAAAACTAAATCCCTATTATATAGGAACAAACTCCTCAAATGGAGAATTACAACCATAGACAAGTAGGAATTAATATTTCCAACTCCCCCCCCTTAATGACTACTTGTCATGATAGTCAAATCCACCATCATCACATGAATTGCATATACAAAACCTCCAAAAACACAGTTTTCCGTTTTCGGATAGATCCACAATCTGTAAATTCGGCGTTTCCAATACAACCGAAGAATTGATCTGATCAAAATTGATCCGATCCGCCTCTCCCAGATAGATCTGCAACCTCTCCGATCCTGCACCCCTTGCATACTGTCAAACGAAGTTGAGGCTTCCCGCAAATCCCCTCGAAGGTGAATTGGCGTGATCTTTAACTAAAAACCCGCACCTATTGGCGCGACTAATGACCTAACATACGCGCCAGTTGGCCTTCCTGGCATTGCTGTTAGCGCGAAAAACGTCAATCCCCTTCTACTCAGAGAAAATCATCTGAGTCTGAGCCAGGTGTTACTGCAGTCCGCCTACTCCTACGAGCACAAAGCTCCTGTGTACACACAACCACAAAGGCACCTCAAGCCACATAGGCGATTCAGCCACAAAGGCAATCTGCCACCACCGGGCAAGTCCGATTTACCACCACCGGGCAAATCCACCAACTTCAATATGCCACCACCGGAAAAGTCCGATTTACCACCACCGGGCAAATCTACCAACTTCAATATGCCACCACTGGGCAAATCCTGTAGCCACTGGGACTCTATAGATGGTTTCTGGTTCACCACCAACCGTCACATTACAATGACAAAAGATGGTTTCAAGCTGACCACAAACCATTACAAAGTGGTTTTGAGATCACCACGAACTTTCAAATGCCTTTACAAAGCTTACATTCAACATTTGGAGTTTCTAGTACATACAATGACTATTACAATAATATGCTAGGGAGTCTATTCCACAAACCACACCAAAACAAAAAATCTACTTTGCTTTGTTGTCCACCATAACCGTTGTTGCTGCTTCATCACCTCATCTTCTTCTACATCGTGGGCATCCTTATCTGTTCAAATAACTTCTTGGAACTCCATGCTTATCCTGTCATTTGTTAGAGTCGCAAATTCTAACAAAATAACTTTACCTAAATTGAGTTAGCTAGGCTCAATAAGGCATAATAATTTTATGCATAATTCCAAGAAATAAAAAAAAATAACTTTCTTGTTCTTCCTAGCACCAGCCCTTGAGCAACAAGAGATTCTTGTCCCGCAGCTGCCCAACAGTAGAATCCGACCGAATCCTCCTCCAAGCGTTTTTGTTTCAAGGTTATATTCTTCACTGCACGTAAGAGATTCTGTATTGCTTATCATCCCATCGATGACATAGAACTTGCGATCCATGAAAAACCCTGAGCAGAGCTTTCGGGGGGAATGCATATCTGGCAATGTTTCCCAAGTGCCACTCTTTGAATTATAAAGCTCTCACAGCCCCCTGCCATAATCGCAATTTGCTTATAACTAGCAGAACCAAACAAATACCTGGGCAGATTCATCGGCGGTCCCCTATACCAGCTATGTGCCAAAATACCGTACCTCCATATAGAAAATCTCGTCACCTCCCTTCCAAAGACAAGCAACTTTGTCCCAACTAGAGTCCGGGAATGTAATCATCAGATCCCTCACAGGATTCCCCCTGCTGCTGCCCAGAAGAGTAGTCAGCAGACTCCTTTAGACAAAAAACAGAGGACGCTTGCGCACTAAAGCTGCAGATCCTCGACCTAGATTGGCATTTTGACCTCGACAATCTCCTCATTTTCCGATGCGGAAAATCACTAAAGAAACAACTACCACCAGCTCAATTACAGCAAGCGGAAGCTGGATTTCACAATTTCGAGCTCACAGCAATACTTATCGCGCTCTAAGATTGTCCTCCAACTCCATCAATCTCGAACCCGCGACCTCTGGAAGGATTCTGGAGTTTTGGTGTTTCCTCCTCCTAGAGCTCTGCGAGGATTTCGAGGCCTGGTTTCTCCCAGCAGCCTCTTTGAGTTTCCAGTTTCTGGCGCCAATCAATTCCAGAATACTTCGGATCAAATTCATTGAGAGCATTCAAAGTGAGGAATTGTGTGTTGCCCCTTAAATCCAAAACACTGTGTATTTCACATCTTGCAACCAGTGATACATGCTCATCCAGTTTCCAGCGCCTGTACCGATATGCAACAGATGCCACCTCCTCTCCCTCTGAAGCAAATGGGTTGGGCTCCTCAAACTCCACCTTATTGCCATCTCTAATCAAGACCTGCTGTGAGAAGTTTTGGTTTATATACGCTGCCTCAACACTCAGAGAATGTGCAGAATTGATATCTTCCTTCATCTCTAGCAAAGGCTCCTGGGATGTCTCATTTACAGACAATAAATCTGGAATGGGTTTCCATTGGAAAATCTCGCTGCAGACCAGCCATGAGAGTGGACCCCAGGACCAGCCCCTGTGAATTGTTCCTTCATCGCATTGTTGTCACCCATCTGGAAACTCGGATGAATTCCATGTTCATTGCCTTCACTCTGATGATCTATATGAAACCCATGTCCAGTCATACCCAGGTTATTACCCACATGAATCCCATGTTGATTTTCAACACTCTGATTACCCGTCTAAAAACCCAAATGAATTCCCTGATTGTATTTATCACCATCGTGCTCCATCTTGGAACCCAATTTAATCCCATCACCATTACACTCAGGAACCACAGCAAAATCCTCCATCAAAGACCTATCTGCACACGAATTAGATCTATCCTCCGTAGCAAATGAAAGCAAACAATCTTCACACATACCTTGCATATCAGAGAGCTTCTTATGAACATGGCAATAACCCAAACAAGAAATCTCCCTGGCATGGAGATCGCAGACGAATTTTGTATAGAAGGCCTGTTCTTCACTGCCCAAGACATGATCAATCCTGGAACACCACGGACAGGGAGGATGAAGCCCAAAATACTCTGTGAACTTGGTAGTCAGATAAGAAAGCAGAGCCCTAATTAATAACAAAACAATCAGCTTAAGGAAGTCACTAAATCTCCGAAGAATTCCCCGAACAGCAGTGATGCCATTTGGCGATTGAATGCCAATTTGTACCCTATAAAACACTGTGGGATTAATCAAGGTGCCATCTGTAGTTTTTGCTTCAGAAAGGACAACCCACGAAGGAATCATCACACAAAAAACTCCATCCAGTCCATGGATCATGTGGCCAAATAGTATCGCGTCCACTCGATTTGCGAGGGGGGGGGCTCCAATCCATTCCCAGAGGCAATGGTGCCGTCACGCAGATCGATTTTGGCAGAACCCTGGTTCGAAAAACCTCTCAGCAGAGGAAAGATATCTTCTTCTTCAGAGCTCTTCACCAAATTCGTCAGATTCTTCAAAGAAAAGGGGCACAGATTCGTTTATCTGAGGATATTTTCGTGTTGTGAGAATGAAGCCAGACAAGACAATGCCGGCTCCAGTCCCACACATGTCTGGTCTACGATGCACAGAAATGGGCATGCACATCCTCGCAGAATCTAAAAAAAACTGGATCAATCTTAGCGACCGCTATATCTGTTGATAAACGATCTGAGCAACGACCAACAACAGCTCCCCATGGGTCGCACAACTCTGCCAGGGAACTATGCGTCCATGGCCTGCCATGATCCGCCAGAGAGCCGAAAAAAAAAAAATCCTTGGATTTGCAAGCCTACTACCCAGGGCCTGTTCTCCACCTCCGCGCTGTTTAATCGATGATGGACAAACAAATAATGAAATTATACACTCAATTATTTTCTTTCAGCCCAAGAGGGGCCAAGCCCAGGAGGGGCCAAGCCCTCACAGGCTCTCATACCAAGATAAAAACAACTCAACCAATATATTTTCTATTAATTAATGAATGAGTGAATTACACACATATTTATACAATCAATAGTCTCAAGATAGGAATTCTATCTTGGACGTACACTAGTGTAGTTGAGAGATTCTCTCAACCACACACTAAACTAGAAAAAACTAAATCCCTATTATATAGGAACAAACTCCTCAAATGGAAAATTACAACCATAGACAAGTAGGAATTAATATTTCCAACTGAAGTTCGATGAGGCGGGTGTTGAGTGAGTTGACAAACGATTATTATTTTCAACACTCTCTCTTAATTACAAATGAAAACTTAACCATGACTTAATATAACTTAACCATGAATTAATATTAGTTAAACATGCATGTTGGTCTAGGTCTCATCTAGGGTTACAATGACTCAAAAACTTTGACTTCAGCGTTGTAGCTAGATTTGCTTTTCCTTTTCTTCAACATTATGTATCCTCTAGTTGTTTCACCTATTGGTTTTTGTTGTTGGTTCGAAATTTTAGTTTATTCATTTGATGTTGCAACTATTCCATCGCGATATTTTTGTTTATCATAAAAACATATAAAACCATTGCAGGTTGTTCATGGGTGTCCTCTAAGTTTTCAAAAATGTGCTTGTATGTGGATTGTTGCCACATGTCATCTTCAATAGTTTGTTCTTTATCATCAATCTTTTGATTATCAATTTGATGCAACATAAAATCATAATATAATTTTATTTCTTCATAATTCCAATACATGAAAATTGTAGTGACATTTTAGTTTTCAGCATCGTCCATGTAGTCTTCAATATTCATTGTTGCAACTTCTATGGAGACATCATCAGCACATGGTGTTTCAAGCCATGCCTCAAAGAACTTGAATTCTTCTTCATATTTTTTTTCTTCTTCTCGTTGCTTCTAACATCTGCCCAAACAAAATCAATGTTAAGTTTATATGAAAACATCTTCAAAACCATATTGGATTTCTTCATTCTTCTTTCGAATGAGAGCTTTCTCCTCTTCTTCTAACTTCAACTTCGTTGATGCCACATAATATCGATTCTTCACCTCTGCTTGTGCAAATATGTTTTCTTCCACTTGGTTTCCACACACGAATGGACTTATTTCACCAAATAACTACATATCAATAACATGTTTATGTTGACTCATCTGTAACCACTCACAACTGAATTGTTCTTCATCAAAGTTAACATTAGAAATTTCAATTGCTTGATCCACTGAATTAGTTGCTTCTCCAATTTCTACATTATCTATGCCAAAATCAGCTCCTCCTCTTAACACACCATCAACATTGTGATCCACTTTCAAGTGAGACTCACCAAACTCTTTATCTCTCTTTAGATTGCTATAGATCCATCTTCATTTTCAACTTCAAGCACTTCTAAAACACATTGTAGGATACTAGTATCTTCCACTTGATTACTAGCCCTTACACCAAAAGTCCTTTCAAAGGTATCCCAAGATTCCTTTGTTGTCTTTGCATCTACAATGAAGGGAAGAATGTTGTCATCTATGCATTCTTGTACGCATTTAGATGTGAAGGCATTTTTCTAATTTTCGACTTCCAAACATTCAAAATAGACCTTGAACAACTCACTATTTCTTTGAATACCTCATCCTCTTGGATTTTCCCATTTATTTAATCACCTTATATTTTACAATCTTCACCAAATATAAAGGCTGTTGTAAAATGAGATATTTTTCTTTTTCTTTCCGAATCACTAGCCTTTTCCTCAGTGACTGTCATTGAATATTTCTATCCAGTTTTGCTTCAAGAATTCAAAACTTGAAATTTATAAATAAGACCACAGTAAATTCACACCTCACTAACTGCTTAGATGTTGACCGCTCCAAAGGGAATTTGTTGCACTCAGTGATACATACACCTCTGCTCTTTAGCTAGAAAAAATTTGATGATGGCTGCTTCACAGATTCGTTGAACACTACAGGTTCAACTCTATTTACCAGATCGTTACTTCCATTTCCAAACAGTTTCAAAGTTGCATAGAAACACACACAATTCACTAGACAATGCATAGGTCGTCAATTTCCACCATAGACAATAATCGCTCCTCTATAACAGTTTGTGCATTTCAACATTAACCTCATACAAGTTAAACATGCATGCTCAATTTAAAGTGGCAGAGAATAAGCCTCACCAATCCTTTTTGATATGGTCGTAGCTCCAGAGGCTCAAGACTTTCTCAACCACACCAACAACCTTAGCGAAATGCACTTTGCACAACTCTGTTCAACCTCACACAACAACGGATACTCAAAGAGAATTTTACAAAATCGCTCCACATTGCTAGCTGCTCTTTATCTCTTTGAATCCTCTAATAATTTCAAATAATAATGGGCAGATAATACTTGCGATAGCCTTGGCCTCAAGTACACTTGCAAACTTCGACTTCATAGAGCACTCTTCTGCATTCTAGCTTTGTCAAAAAAAAAATTAGCTTTGTTAAAGAAAAAATTAGCTTTCTTAAAAAAAAAATTAGCTACGGTCACAGGATGATTACTTCCACTACGACTGAGTAGAGGCCGGTCTTTACTTTTAGATGGCAGTTGTATAAATATTGAGTTGTTCTACGTTCACTTTCAACAATGGCAGTGAAGAACGATTCTAATACGCTCAATTCCTGTGTCGACTACTCTACCTCTTGTTCGACTCTTTCAACAGCAATCGAATGGCCAAAGGATTCACAAAATATAGCTGATAAAATTTGTATCACATCAAAAAAAACTACCACAGAGATAGCACCTCATAAGGAGCTTCTATAATTCCAGGCATCAATACACAATGATGTTTAGGAAGTGGTTTATTTCCAGCGCTCATAGGTGGTGGCTGACCCAAACTTTAAAGCAGTGGTATACACTTACTGTGCAATTACAACTATTCGAGCTCATATGCTGCATTCCTTCGTTCTCTCACAAAAACAATGATAACGCTCCAAACCTTAATGCGTACCATAGTTGCATGGCACATGCTTACAAATCACCACTGTTAGCTCAAGACTTCAATTCTATGCTCCAGGGGAGGCTACAGTTTTCACGTGTCCAAGCACCATACTTAGACACACTCCATAAATTTTCAAATGCAGAGACGAATGGTAAATCACATTAATCTCCAAAAATAGTCCTCTCTTCCAAGTTAAAACTATATTGATTTATTCTTTTATACGTAGTGGTTATCACGATGACGGGATTTGGCCATCGGGCGCCTAGACGAGAATGGAATATACATGGGCCAGTTCTCAACCTTTTCTCTCTCCGGCTTTGTCCGAGCACATGGGGATGATGACAGTCCAATCAACCTGGGTAACTCCTCACACATTGAATGGATACTCACAAAGAAATTTACCAATTCTCCCAATTTCGTTGGCTACACACCATACCAAGCTCTATTCAACCATCAACTTTGTAACTCTATTCGACTAGGCATAGCAATGGAGTGTCACAGAATAAATTCTCTTTGGATCAGTAATTGGTTCTGCTCCCAGATGCTAGATTGATCATAGTACAACATGACGTACATAATTCAAATATGCAACTTCGTCTGCTAATAAAAAGCTACTCATAACATTGAAACAACAATGCAGCAGCTACAACTGCATACAACTATTTGGACTGTGCATCCAGACTCGACACCTTGATTCTATGCCTCATCTACATTTATACAAAATCGAGTCAGTTATTTCCCCTTCAATTCGAAAGGGTTATGGGAGTCATGCCCATTTAATGTTGAAAGGTCATGGCAGTGGCACCCTTTCCAAGCTAAGCAGGTCATAGCGGTGACAGTGAGGCGGCATACGGTGAGGCGGTGTTCAGTGGGTTGACAGGTGGTAATCTTTTCCAAAAAAGACATGGAGTACTAAGTTTGCCTTGTATCTGTAATTTTGGCTTATGGTAGTTACAAATTTCGTGGATATTTATATTTATTTTAACTTTAGATTTATGAATGAGTATAAAATACTTACACCTCAATAGATTGTTGGAGAAACTAATTCCAATGAGTGTTAATCTATGTGTCATAATCAATTTGAATTACTTATACTTAAGTCTCACTCCAATCATTAATTATTGTTATTTCCTATCTAATCTATCTAGCTATGGGTAATATTGAGAAAAATACTCACTTCACATATTTCATTTTTAAAAAAATTGAAAATCCACAATTAAATAAATTTAACTAATTTATTATATATAAATAATCATTATTATAATCTATATATTAAAAGTAGTCATTACTCAACAAACCCCTACCAACCCCCAACCCATTCATGTTAAATAAATAGCCCAAAATACCCAAAAATCGTTTTCAATTCTCCTAATTTGAAATAGCCCTTTGTTTTTAAACAAATTTAAAATACAGACCTTATCATCGTGTATTCCTGTTAAGATAAATCAAGTACCTCTGCCCTAACCAACAAGTAAGATCCCTTACCTCCCTCCTATCGACCCAATGAAATAGGTCGTAAACGTCTTCATGCTAAAGACACACTTTTACAATTTAAACTAATAAAAATGAATTATATGTTTGGCCTACCAAATTTCACATTCATATTGGGGTTTCCCGATGCACATATCAAGTAATAATGGGCTTTTCCAATACATATATTGGTAATAACGTTAATGCTCACGGTAACAAATCACAAATAGAAATTTACTTAATTACTTTCAGTTGATTAGAAATTTACCATTATAATGATTTCACTGCTCAATTCGGTCCCACTAAGAATGGAGAACTTGCTCTTTCAATATCGAGCAATGTTGAACGATAGAAATGCTTACTCGCAATATCGACCCTTGTAATATTTTGGAGATACACAGATCTAGATCTGCAAAACAATAAGCAAGCTTGCAAGAGAAGGAAGGAAGCGAGCAAGAATTGAGAAAAGAATGAAAAAATTGATTCTACAATATTAGTTTTAGAATAAATACATAAAATCAATTAAGTTAGTCTTAGTTGTACATGCAATAACTAAAGCTAACTAAAGCTAAGTGTGCTTTATCTTATGTTAATGTGTACATGTGCCACATGCAAGCAATAAGTTATCGGGAGCTAATCTAGGTGCATGTACACCAACACAGCTAGTCTAAGTACATGTACACCAACATAACTTAGGTGAGTGTGACGCAAAATGAATGAGTCCCGGCAACACAGCCATTTTAGGTACCCATATACAATGCATAAAAAAGTAGGAAAGAGGGAAAACCCAGTGCGAAGAAAACCCCCCGTCAAAATATAATGCAAAAGTAGAGAAAAGACAACTGCTAGGCAGTCGTGTCCTTCACCTTGAGACGATCTCGCAGGAATCAAAACTTCTGCTAAGTGAAAGTCTTGGTGAAGATGTCAGCAATTTGCTCGGAACTAGGACAGTACTAAAGATCGATGATCCCATCATGAATGAGTTCTCTAATGAAGTGCATGTTGATCTCGATGTGTTTGGTATGCTGCCGCTACACTAGATCTCTGCAAAAATTTAGCGTACTTTGATTATCGCACCAGATGACAGTTGGATGATGGACACTAATCCCAAGCTCAGATAGGAAATGTTGTAGCCAAATTGCCTAAATAGTGGAATTGACTGCTTCTCTATACTCGGCCTCTGTTGATGATAAAGCTATGGAAGCCTGCTTCTTACTTGACCAACAAATTGGGTTGGATCCCAAACTAAGTACATAACCGAAAGTAGACTTGCGATCAATGGTGTCGTCATCCCAGTGTGAATCTGTGAACTCGATGAGATTCAAAGAACAATTGGCTGCATAATGAATCCCATAGGTGATTGTCCCCTGGACATATCGAAGGATGCGCTTTGCAGCGTTCCAGTGTAACTCATGTGGCTCCTGCATGTATCTGGAAACTGCTTCCGACAGCATAGGAGAGATCAGGACAGGAGTGAGTGAGATAAAGAAGACTTCCCACAAGCTGGCGATACAATGTGCAATCAACCAATGGTGTGTCTTTGCCATTCTCAAGCTTTAAACCTGATAAGAAAGGTGTGGCTGTTGGCTTGCAGTCACTCATGTGAAATCGTTCCAAAAGATGTCTGGCATATTTTGCTTGAGAAATGGTAATTCCAGAATCACGCTGATGGATCTCTAGTCCAAGGAAGAAATTTAGCAAGCCCATGTCGGTCATAGAAAACCACTTGTGCAATGTAGTTTTGATGTTAGTAATGACAGAAGTTGAACTACCCGTTATCAAAAGATCATGTACGTAGAGTACTATGATCAACAAGGAGTCAATTTTCTTCATAAAATAAACATTGGAATTAGATTTACAGCGTAAAAAAATTTGAGATAACAAATAAGAGTCCATCTTCACATACGATGCTCTAGGTTCCTGCTTGAGGCCATAGAGAGACTTCTTTAGTTTTCATACCAGAGATGAATTCTGCATGTATCCCGATGGCTGCTCCATGTAGATTTCCTCCTCCGGATCACCATGAAGAAAGGCATTCTTCACATCCATATGATGCACCTCCCATCCTCTTGTTGCTGCAATGGAGAGAGCTAGCTGAATGGAATCCATTTTTGCCACTGGAGCAAAAGTCTCATCATAGTCAACACCATGTACTCGCTGAAAACCTTTTGCTACCAATTGTGCCTTATATCGACTAATTTGGCCATTTGATGCTTTCTTGATCTGGTAAACCCACTTGCATCTCACAAGTTTGCGATTTGAAGGTAGCAGAACCAAATCACAAGTCTGGTTCTCAATGAGAGAGTTATATTCCTCATCCATGGCGGCTTCCCATTCAGGATGCCCATCTGCTTCTGCATAAGTTTTTGGATCAAATCCATGCATCATATAAGCATGCATGGGCATGGATGGCTCCATAGCTAAGAGTGCTTACGGATCTTCCTCAAACAGCGGGATAGAGGCAGGATCATCAAGGATATCACTCATGCTGTGCCATTTTTGTGTTGAAGGTGGTCGACAATCTTCCGAACTACGTGCAGAAGTATGATCTCGATGTTCAACAACTGGTTGTCTAACAGGGGTCACAGGAAGAGACTCATCTTCATCAGAATGCTGGTCTGAAGTTTCATCTACATACTCATCGATGAGTGGTGATGGAAACTTCGTAACAAGTTCATCTACTGGTGCATGCGAAATATCTTCATCAAACTTTACACTCCTTTCAATAAAGAGCTCTTCAGTGTGGATATCAAGCAATTTGTACCCTTTGACTTCATCATAATATCCAACAAACATGCATGCTTTGCTTTGAGGCTCCAAAGCCTTTCTCTTCTCTGGAGGAATGTGGGCTCATACACGAGAGCCAAAAATGCAGAAATAAATAACTTCAGGTTGCATGCCAGTCCAAGCCTCAAAAGTTGTTTTTCCAGTAACAGATTTATGAGGAGATCTGTTCTGGATGTATGAGGCGCAATTAATAGCTTCATCCCACAATTTTGACGGAAGAGACCTTGCATGCAACATGCAATTTGCCATCTCTTTCAAAGATCATTTTTTTCTTTCAGCCACACCATTTTGCTGTGGAGTGTAAGGAACTGTATGCTGCAACTATATGCCTGCTTCATCACAAAGATTCTTGATATCTTTGTTCACATATTCCATCCCATTATCTGTGTGGAGTATCTTGATGCGTTTTCCAGATTGATTTTCCGCATGCGCTTTGAAAATCTTTAGATGTTGAAAAACTTCAGACTTGAGTTTCAAGAAGTAAACCCAAGTGAATCTCGTGTAATCATCTATAAATGACAACACATATCTTGCGCTCATTGAAAGCACCGGAAATGGACCCATGAGATCACTATGTACAAGTTCCAAAGGTGAAGAGGCTCTCCATGCATGCCCCTTCTCGAATTTTTCTTGTGGATGCTTTCCAAGAGCACATCCATTACAAACACCATCTAAAAATTCAATGGTTGGTAATCCTTTGACCATCCCTTGCTTACTAAGCTGTTGCATATATCTGAAATTCAAGTGCCCAAATCTCTCGTGCCAAATCCTACTTTCTTCATTTGCATGCATAAGTAGCAAAATAGAATCTGATTGAGGAACAAAATCAAAAAATGTATAAAGACGAGATTGATCATTTACCTTACCAGATGCAATCTTCAAATTGGTTTGCATGTCATAAATGCTCACGGAATCTGGGGTAAATTCCACTTTCCTTCCGCTGCCTGTGTGTGTCATCTGATACACTGAGAGAAGATTCACAGAAAGCCTTGGAATATGCAAGACATTTTCAAAACTTCCATCTTCGAATTGCACTCTTCCTTGTTCAGTTGTTGCAACTGCAGAATTATCCCCCATGAGAATCAGAGGACTTGAGTATGCATGTAGAGAAGAAATGGATTCCTCTAAAGAAGCCATATGATGTGAAGCTCCTGAATTGATAATGCATTCTTGTGGTGCAGAATGGATAGTAATCAAAGCATGCCCGTTACCTCTTGGATCTAGTGCTTTTTCTCTAGACTTCTTCTTAGCATTCTCAGGAATGTGGTCTCCAAGATTATGTTGCTGGAGTGTTTGCGCCATAAGATCTATAGTCTTCTTCATGGATGCAGATTCAGGATGAAAACCACAGTGGCAATAATTGCACATTGATTGCCCTTTCGTTCCTTTCCTTTCCTTTGAGCCAGATGATCCATCAGAGGGTTTGGGATGTCCTCCCTTTCTTGGATCAGGATCCTTCTTCCCTTTTCCTTTCTGATGGTCTTTGGAATTTGCCTTTCCTTTTGCATGCACAGTAAGTGCATGCGCTTTGGAATTTTTAAGTGTGCCCATTTTGATCAGATTATCTTGCTCATGCATCAAAGACTGAATAAAAGAATTCAGTGAGGGCATCTTCCAAGCTGCACCAATTGTAGATCTGACTGTGTGGAATGTACAGACGAATACTGCATACTCTAGACCAAGTTTTGATAAAATGGAAATAATCAACTGATTTTCTTGCTTGTATTTCTCGATCCCGCATCCTTTCAGCTGAACTAACAAGGCTTTATACCTTGTGAAAAAATCTTGAATGTTCTCAAATTTTCTCGGATCTAATGAGTTTAACTCATTTTCGAGAATGTGACCTTGCATTTCATCCTCTTTTCCAAACAATCCTTCCAAAATTTTCCATACTTCATTTGGAGTTGAACATGATTCAACGTGAAATAGCAGTTCCAGAGAAATAGATAAACATAGGATGCCGAAGGCCTCGTCCATGCGATTGAAATATCTTGTTTTCTCCATTGCCGATGTTGGTTCAACTTCCGTTTCCATGGTTATTCGAAATAAGCCTCTACTTCTGAGATGAAGTTGAATCTTTGGCTTC